>JANSVA010000004.1:32732438-32752454 GCA_025504915.1 Erythroxylum reticulatum
TCTCACTAGTTTATCATCTGTGACTTCCATCATCTCTTGAAAACTTTCCACCTCATCAATCCAATCAAGAAATCCTTTAATGCTTAGATTTCCACTAAAGTAAGGGACTTCAACTTTAATCTTGTAATCATCTTTACCCCTTTGGCCTCTTCTTAGTTGGTCTTGGTTTAGAATTTCTTCATTCGAACTATCTTCCATAAGAGGCAACTGAGTTTGCCCATGAGCTCTCCTATTTTCTACATTCCTTGGAAGATCAAGTCTGCCAATGGGTTGGAGTTGCAGTAAACCTCTGCCTTGAGCTCCCGCAAGTGGTATTACTCCATTATTGGCTTGATTAAGGCCCATAATGGTTAGAAGTTGATCTATACAAGTCGCTAATCCATTAATAGCCTCCAAAACTTCGTCAAATCTCTGGTTATTTCCCTGATCAGCCATGTGCACTGGTTGGTCAAGGCTGAAATGTTTGGTTCGACTTTTCTAAGTTTTGGATGAATTTTTTTGAGTTTTGGGTGAATTTTCTAGGTTGGTAGGGCTAGAAGATGGGCTGGAGGGTGTAGAATAGAAACAAAAGTAAGGAAAAGCAGGGCTAGAAGATGGCTGAAGGGTGTGGAGCTGACAAAAAAAACTGAGAAAAGGCAAGTAAGAAATCCAGGAAAATTTCTGGGTAGGTAAGGCTAGAAGATGGGCTGGAGGGTGTGGAATAGAAACAAAACTAAAGAAAAGCAAGGCTGGAAGATGGCTGAAGGGTAAACAAACAGCAAAGGCACCAGGAAAGAAATCCAGGAAAAACTGGAATTTTTAAGCTCTGATACCAACTAACACAGCGGAAGTAATTAGGTAGAGATTTTAGGTTAATCATAGAACCAAATCCAATCATAAAACTTAGGATTTAATAAACAAGAAAAAACACTCTCTCAAAAGAATTTCTGTAGAAGTGGTATTAGAAAAATAACATTTCGGAGTGCCTAAAACATATGTTAACCCTCCCTTTTATAGCCCTAATTATGGTATATAAGAGTCCTAATTATAATGTGAAAAGGATTGATTGAATTGATTGAAATCCTTTTCTAAAGCTAACTTATTTCTTTTCTTGGGACAAGAAGACCTTCCTAACTAGGAAACTTAAAATAAAATAAAATAGAAACAAATCCTAATGGATATAGGAATCATAACAAATCCTTATCCTAATAGTTATATGACAACATAACATATCCTTATGGATTTAATCCTTTATTAATTAGGCACCAAAATATCAATGGAGTCTAAGAGTGAGACTCACTAATGCATGCATGATTGGTTGATGCTATATTTAGTGGATGTGTTACCCATTATTTAATTAATATTAATCATTGGGCTAAATACAATTTGGCGCTTACTACTGCTTATGTTGTTGGTGATGATTACTAGCAAGTTTGTGAAATTTTCGAATTAATAATGTAAATGGGAATTGAGCTAACTAATTGAGATTAGCATAAATAGATATGTGCCTTAATTAAACATGAACAATGATTTAGTGAAATGGAAACCAAGAGTTCGATAATTGAGACAACCAAGGGAGAGAAACTTGATGGTAAAAACTATGACTTCTAGCATAGGAGGTTCAATACCTTCTCAATGGGCATGAGTTGCTCAACCATCTAACCACCAAAATAAGCCCACCTAAGGCTGGAAATTCCGCCCAACATTGCTGTGACTATGAGGCTTATGCCCTTTGACAAAAGAAGGATAGAAGTGCACGCTTTACTTTGTTAGTTGCATGCACGATGACCTTATTGGGGAGTTTAAGAACTACCCAACTGCCTATTGTGCCTAAAATATAGAGGGATAATAGCCACAAGGCTTCGTGCCTTAATGCTTAGGTTCAATCAATACATGATGGACCCTAAGCATAACATGACTAAACATCTAAGGGTGATGTCCTCCATGATTGAAGAAATGAAGGCAGCATGTTATAATCTCACAGATGAGCAACAAGTTCTAACAATCATCAGGTCACTTCCTAAGTCCTCGTGGGGACAAGTGAAGTTGGTTCTTACTTATAATGAGTTCATAAAGACCTTTGATGACATTTCCCGCCATTTAGAGCTTGAGGTGGAGCACAGAAATGCAAACCTTAATATCGTTGCATTAGTTGCACAAAAAGGGTGCAAGGGTGATGGCCTTAAGCGCAAGAAGGGAAAAGTTAAGAATTAAGGGTCACGAGAAGGGCAAGTCAATAACTGTCATAAAAGCAAACGCAGGGGCAAGAAGGATAAGTCTAAACTCATGTGCTTTAAATATAGGAAGAAGGGATACTTTGCTCAGGAGTGTACTGAGCCCCATGAGGTTTGACCTTACTTACCTTCTTTTATATGTGCCTTTGTTTGCACACATGCATTTTTTGCTCATTCTCTCCATGATTGGATTGTAGATACTGGAGAGACAAAACACATGACCTGCAGTCGTGCAGGATTTGTAGATTACCATTAATTACCAATGGGTAAACATTTTGTAACAATGGGCAATGGAGCGGAGGAGAGGGTCCTTAATGTAGGAACCTACCAACTTACTTTGCGCAGTGGATGCAAACTACTCTTATATGATATGCTTCATGTACCCACTATTTGATGTAATCTACTTTTAGTATTGGAACTAGTAGACTTGGGTTTTTCTTTTCTTGTTAGTAAGAATGGTGTGTCCATTTATCTTGATGGTCATGGGCACTTTTGTAATAGTTTATCTATGATGGACTTAGAAGATGTATTTGAATCTCATAAATATTTACTCATGTTGCTTCTTCTTCTTCTATTGATGTTAAATTTGAGTATATTAAATGGCATGCTCGATTAGGGCATATTGGACAAGATAGAATGTCCAGATTGGCAAGAGGAGGGTTATTAGGCTCTCTCGCCAAAGTGAGTCTTCCTACTTGTGAGCCTTATCTCGCTGAGAAAGCTAGTAGAAAGCATTTTGTTAAGGCTAAGAGGGCCCCGTATCCTCTAGAGTTAATCCACTCTGATATTTATGGGCCTATAAATGTAAGAGTGCGTAATGGCACGACTTACTTTATCACATTCATAGATGATTTCTCACGATATGGCTTAGTATTTCTATTGTCTCACCGCTCAGAAGCTTTGAATTGTTTCAAATGCTTTATAACTAAGGTTGAGAATCAGAAAGAGAGGAGTATTAAGGCTTTCCATACGGATAGAGACTAAGAGTACCTCTCTGATCAGTTTAGTGAATTTTGTAAGAATAAGGGAATATGCAACAAAATGGGGTTGTAGAGAGAAGTAATCAAACTCTGTTGGACATAGTTAGATCGATGATGGCTCAAGCCAACTTCCCGATTAAGTTTTGGGGGTATGCCCTTCTGACTACGACATACATCCTTAACCGAGTGCCCACTAAGTCTATCCCGACTACTCCATATGAGTTATGGAATGGACATCAACCTAATTTAGAAGGCCTAAGGCCATGGGGATCTGCTAGTTATGTTCACCATTTTTCTCATAAATTTGGAAAGTTAGGCCCTAGAGCTAATAAATATATGTTTATTAGATATTGTGAGCATTTTAAAGGCTATGTGATGTATGGTGAGCATCATGGAGGGCTCACTGAGGTTGAGTCCTGAGATGTGGATTTTTTAGAAGATGATTTCCCTAGTATTAGTGAGATTAAACAAAGTCTTGAGCTTTATGAGTTAGAGGAACATCAAGACGAAGTGCCCCAAATTGATTTGGATTCAAAATCCATTCCAATGATTATTGAGGTCAGTGGGAGCATAGAACTTGAGACTCAGTCTCCATAATTGCATATGAGACAACGTGGAAATGTTTCGCGTAGACACTTTAAAATAAAAGGTGGGTCCTTTTTAAGAATTTCTGTTGATGCTAATGAGCCTTCTTCTTTTAAAGAAGCAATGAACTTACCAATTTTGAGTAAGTGGCTTGTAGCAATGGAAGACGAGATGTAATCCATGGCTAAAACCATGTGTGGGACTTAGTTGATCTACCTGTTGGGTGCAAACCCATTGGAAACAAGTACGTATTGAAGGTTAAGCGCAAGGCAGATGGATCAATTGATAAGTATAAGGCTCGATTAGTGGCAAAAGGTTACACCGAAAGGGAGGGTATGGACTATGATGAAACATTTTCTCCTGTGGTGAGATTTGTGTTTGGTCACCTTATCCTAGCTATTATTGCACATTTAGATTTGGATTTGGTCCAAATGGATGTTAAAACGACATTTCTCAATGGAGAAATAAATGAAGAGATATATATGGATCAACTCGTTAGGTTTCAGGAAAAAGGACAAGAGCACAAAGTGTGTCGCTTGAGACATTCCATTTATGACCTAAAATAATCATCTAGGCAATGGTATCTTCGATTTCATCAAGCCATTACATCGGTAGGCTTTGTAATGATTGAAGAGGACCATTGTGTAGACGTAAAGAGACAAAAGAACGTGTTTCTTATACTCTCTTTATATGTAGATGATATTTTGATAACTGGGAATAATATGGAGATGATCATTGTCACTAAAAAATGGTTGCCATCTACTTTTGAGATGAAGGACATGGGTGAAGCAGATTATGTTCTCAAGGTTAAGATTTTAAGGGATCATTCTAAGAGATTTTTTAGTTTATGTTAAAAAACCTATATTAAAAGGATCTCGGAACGTTTCCATATGCATAACTGCAAACCTGTTGACACTCCAATGAAGAAGGGGTTATACTTAAGTATGGATCAATCTCCTAAAACAAAGGAAGAAAAACAACAAATGTCTAATGTGCCATATGCAAGCACTGTTGGTTGTCTAATATATTCTATGTTGTGTACTCGACTCGACATATGCTTTGCAGTTGGGATGGTTGGTAGATATCAAAGTAATCTTGGACCTGTGCATTGGGCATCGGTCAAAAGGATACTTAGATATCTCAGAGGAACCACTAACATGGCTTTGTGCTATCAAGGTGGGAGCCTCAAATTGGTTGGATATAGTGATGTCGATGGATTTGTTGATAAAGATGAGTGAAAGTCCACATCAAGATATGCTTTTATTTTTAGAGGAGGAGCCATTTCTTGGTGTACCAAGAAATAACAGTGCGTGTCATTATCCATGATGGAGTTCAAGTATGTTGCATGTACCTCGATAGTACAAAAGGCAATATGGGTGAGGATATTTTTTAGGAGCCTCAACATTACCAGGCATCTTTGTGAGGCCATAGTTATCGATTGTGATAACACAGTTGCAATTGCCTATGCAAAAGACCTGAAGTATCATGGAAAGACAAAACACATAGATACTTGCTGCTACTTTATTCGCGATATCATTGTACAAAGACATGTGGTCCTAAAGTGAGTCTTTACGAGAGATATGGTAGCTGATCCTTTTACTAAACCCATTACTAGAGATGCTTTTCAAAAGCACATTAGGGGTTTAGGTTTGTTGAGGATTTGATGTGTTTGTACATTTACTTATGCTTTAATGAAATATGTTTTTCATTTTAATCTTGTGTGAATTTGCATAGTAAATTAAGGTTTAATTGAAAATGACACATATCTAAAAATTATCACTAGGCATGATGTTGCTCTTTCACACAAGAACATCGCCCCAATGCTATAATAGCATGTGGGATGAGACAAAGTATTGCAAGGTGCAAAATGATAGGCAATCTCCTTAATTACTGTGGCGTGATTAAGGATGTTGTATGTCACCTTAGCTGAGTGCTAAGATAAGACTTCTTTAGTCAAACATGGAAAGTGTATCCATGTAGCCTGTATGAAGCCGCATTTGAGTTTATGGTGGCTCAAGTCAGTCACTTTCTAGAGTGACTGGACCATGTTCTGTATGGTGTTATTTAGAGTGTGACAAACCCTTAATGGGAGCTCCACCATAACATACACTTCGTATTGCATATGCTTGAGACGACCGAATTAGAGAGTGATGAATAGGTCCCTTCTTCATCATTGTGTGAGCCCTGTCGACATCTAGTCCACCTCTATACTCTTTGGAACTTTGACGTATGTCATGAAGTTAAAAATTGGTGTTGCTACTTTAGCATATTATCCAAGGCCCAAGAATGATGTGGTCTACTGAGATATGACTAAGAAAGTAGCCAAGACTTCATGGATTGACATGAGTGTCTAAGAAAAAATCATTTTGATATCACATAAGCTATTTGTGACTTATTGCCTGGGTGGTTACAAAGACATTAGTTGTCAATAGGCATGAGTTGTTTATATGGTAACCATGAGTGCAAATACCTTGCAGGATTTTTGCATAGCTCTTTGTGAAGAGAGGATCAGAGATGCAAAATCTAGTGTGATTATAAAGGAATTGGGGTATAACGATAACTTAAGTGACGTTACATTAGTTTGATGGTGGTTTAATGTAACGATCCTTGCCGGCACCTTTGTTAGATGGTGGCACGCTCCACTTCCTGTATGATAGTGAGAATGAATATTTGAGGTTGAGAAATACAACATGAGTTGTCATAAACAAAGCATTTATTGCTACGAATAGGCATGTGTTGCTCTTTCTATAATGGAACATAGGTTGTTATCAATGTGTACAAGTGGGAGATGTAGCAAAGTAGTGTGTCCACATTGGCATAAGTAAACCAATGTGGACAAGTAAGTAAATTAGGTCTTACAAGAAAGACTAAACTTTCAAGTAAGTGATTACTTGTTGGAATGTCTAACCCTTCTCCATTCTCTCTGTATAAGTTGCAAAAGAAAGGATGCATGAAAAGTTCTCTCTCCCACACTTGCTCTCCTAAGAATATTGAGTTCTCCCTTTTGTTCTTATCTCTTTAAGCTATCATTCACAAGGCTTGAGATTTGGCGTGTGAACTAGAGTGAGTAACTCTAGCAGCTACTCACAACATCGATAAAGGGTAAATTAGAGCTACTTGGAGCCATTAAAGCACAAGGTGGACTTGTAAAGCAAGCATAAGAAGAAAGGACTTGTCAAATTTAAGAGGTAAAGTCCCACTAAACCTTCCAACATTTACAAATGTGAACTTATGGTTTGTGATCATAGTGCCTTTTTGGTGTATGTGAAAGTGTATTTTTGGATCCAATTAGGAAAGTAAATAACAGATTATGATAGTGCCTTTTTGTTTTATTTTCTTTTTCTTGTTTTGATCATAATACTATGTTGCTTATGTGCAGTCATATGTTTTGTAATATTTTTTCATTTTTCAATTTTATTTTGTTTATGTGCAGTTACATATCAATCTTTAATCTGATTTTGGTTTATTCAAATCTGAAGGCAATAACCTTGAGGTCTTGATAACTGAAGAAGATGTTCTTTAGCATTGTATGACTAACATAATAATTCCAATGAGCTTAAGGCTATGTTTGGTTGGAGGTTTATCAATGGAATAGAAAAGAATGTAATTTTATTTCATTATTTCAGAGGAGGATTTATAATAAAATAAAATGAAATAAGATGGAAGAAGAGAGTCTCATATTATATTCCATTCCATCCTAAATAGTAAAAATAAGAAATGTTCAATTTGGGGAGTTTATGATGGAATGTAAAATGATAAACAACTTTTTACTATATTATATTATAAATCCTTCTTCTAAATAACATTTAACTATATTATATTATGAACCATTCTATCTCTCCCAAATAACAATTTTATAATATTACATCTATTTGCATTTCATTTTATTATAGATCATTCAATTTCATTAAAAATCTTACGTCTAAACCAACACAGCCTAAAAGTCCTGGAGATGTTTCCTCACTAACACATTCTTCAGACCTAGCATTTTCGTTGAGGCAAAATTCAAGTCCCTGTACTTTCAATCTAATTCTGATCGAGTTAGAGAATATAAAGATCATAGAAAGAGAGAAGAAATGATAAGAAAATCAGGTAGAGAGAGAAAGAGAGAGAGAGAGAGGAAATCTTATTACTTTTATTTTTGGGTCTCCCTAGCCACGTAAGATACAAATCTAAAAAACATGTCATATATGCTTTTTGTAATAGACGATTGGTCAAAAAGTTAAGTCGAAATTCATATTGAATATTTAAGAAATATTAGGAATTTTTTAAATGTGTCATAACGTTTCAATTTAAATTTAAATTTGGTAAAAATACTATATCTAATTTAATCCTTATACCTTTTAATCATATTTAAAATTTAAAATTAATTTATTTTAATTTTTTAATTCAAATATAATAAAAAAATTTGAATTAACCAATAAAAATACATATTTCTAAATTTTGTTTTAAATTAAAACTATAAGAAATTTTGAAAGAAGAAAGTTAAAATTTATGGATGACTGCTATCTAACTTAAAATTTAGTGAATTTCTAAATTTATTTTTTAAATTTGGTTTGAAATCAAGTTTAAATTTAATGAAATTTAGTGAATTTCTAAATTTATTTTTTAAATTTAATATATTGATTTCAATTGAATATTAACTCAATATTTTTCTATCCCTAAAAAGGAAGTTGAAAAAAGAAAAAATTTTCAATAAGATTCAAATACAACTATAGTGTTTAGAAATGGAACCTTAAAGGAAAAAAGAAATATTTCCTATTGCTATAAAAAAAATTCCGACTTTCCAATAAAAATGGTAATTAAGATTGTATTTTTGTTCTCTTTTATTTCCTCAATTTACAATTCTAAACATAATGCAGACATTGGTCTAGAAAATTGTAGACACATGGATATGTAACATATCATTTCGAATTTAATAATAATTAGTTATACATCTACATTTTACAGTCTGTCCGTAACATTTGTCCATCTTCATGAATTATACAGCTCCACTCATTGGTTGGTATTTAAGTTGTTAGGTAATCTTTTGAAATTTGAATCTGTACTGTTTATGTTGACGTAGGATTCTTCTTTGAGCAATTGGAGACAAATTTGATGATGAAGGGAAAAACGTTTTAATATTTCCAAAAAAAAAAAAAAACAGTCTTTGGCTCATGAGTTCCATTCCTTTGTCCTTCGATAAGTCTAAGCTCCTTGATATGCAGCTGACAAACTTGTGCAATTTTTAAGGAGTCTTATTTAGGTACTAGGTTTCATCTGGTAGGTATAAATTACATATAATAGAAACATCAAGATACGATAATATACCTCGTACTTGTTTTCTTCCTTTGAAATACAAATATATTAAAGAATTAGTTCTCGATGTTACATTTAGTTAATTAAGCTCAATACTGAATTATTGAAACAATCTAATTCTTACATACAAAGATTCATAATTTTAACATTACTTTTTATGTTGATCGTAATAGCTTGATTAGTGCACAAAATTTTCCACTTTGTGAAAATTTGAAAAGGGTCGACATGTACATAATCTTTTTTAAATATTTTTACAAAAAATTGGATTTTGTACATAATCTTTTTTAAATATTTTTACAAAAAATTGGATTTTATAACTTGAACCTAAGATCTTATAGCCCTCGCCTTCTTCAATCTTATTAAACAAGTTCTATTTTGTATTTCTTTAACGAGTTTACAGTTCATTCGATAGAGGTTAAAATAGTTGTGTCCTATATTGATATCCAAATCATACGAAATTTTCCATGCTTAATGTTGTTTTGAACTACTGCGTTAACAAATAGACCTTAAAATATCAAATAATCTCATTTTGATTAGGATTATACAAACTTTTATTTTTAGAAAATGCGATTTTAATAGAAGAAAATGATCACTTGAGTTGTTTCTCTCTGGCACCATTTGTGCATGCGTGTCCGATTGTTTATTTCAAATTCCACCAAGGCAGTGATGACATGGGCCAAGGCAAAGAAGGTCGAAAACAGAGACGTGCAGCGCAATTGTGAAAATATACCAGTTCGTTGGTACGTTACAAGTGTATACATATTCTTTTCCACCTTTTAAGCCCATTCTATGTTTCTATTTCACATAAATACTCAAAAATCAAAATCCAATTTCCTCGTTCCTCAAAATATCAATGTCAGTGTTCGTTACATCAAATTCTGAATGCCACTTTGATGTGTACTAATTGTATTATGAAAATTGCCCAGGAGACTATGTATTCACAAGAGTCCTGTCCCTGCAAATTGACGCCAAGGCATTTGTAGGAGGCAGTTCGCTGTATGTTTCGGCTCAAAATTTGCAGTTAGCGTGGTCCAAGAAAAGACTCAAATAACCCTTTTGTTGAAGCCCAACGAAGTGGTCCCGTCCCTGTCCCTGGCCCTGTTGATTGAACTTTGAAGGGCCGCTGCCATTTTCAGTTCTCATCTCGTGTCTTAAAAGTCATTATCATATCTCCAAGTTTCTTCTGCCGCATTACCCTATACATAATTTTTCACAAACGTACTTGAAACTAAAGTTTAACTTAAACTTGGGATTTGGGAAATCTGCCGCTGAAAAAAAAAACCTTTTTACTCATTCCTGTTCGCTGAAGTCAGCGTCATATACAGGAAGAGACAGACCCGCGAAGCCTGTGGAGCTCTCTTGTCCGTTAACATTCTAGTGTCTATCCAGTGAACGGAACAGCATTGGCATAGCAGAGTCAAAGCTGGTTAGTTTCGATATTCATTTTCACAATCTTCCTCCAAATTCCAATTCTCAACAAAAATCATCTCTTCTTTTCCTGAAGCCGATGATTGATGCCCACACGAAGAACTATTTACAGTAAGTGTTCATATAACAAAAACATCTATTTTTACACTTTCCGTGTGTTGATTAACAACATGCTGATGCTGCAAACCAGACTCTTGGTTCCGACGGACGGGTTTCACTATTTCACGAGTAGATAATTATCTTTTTTTATATATAATTCCACATTGGTTGATAAAAAATAAATACTTACTAGGATCTCCTGTCAAGTTCAAGATTTAATTATTTTTTTCTACATAGATCAGTCAAAAAAAAAAAAAGTTAGAAAACTAGATCTACATCATTTACAATTAACAAAAATAAACTTATCGATCCGTACAATATGATCAATTATTTTGGGATCCATTCACAACATATACTAATCTTTAGGACGATCCACTGACTTTTTCAATTTACAACTTTACATCTTGTGTCACTTAATTTACGAAAAAATACATAATTTAAGGTAGTCGAAATTGAGCCAAATCACCAATTCTCTTGGGCAAGTTGCCCATTCCTTTAGTCGTTGATTATGGCGCCTTTAATTAATACCATAGATGTAAATATATATTTGTCTCGATAAAGGGACACTCTAAATTAGGTGATGATCACATGCGAAAATAATTGTTAATTATTCCCACCCTCAATTACAAATTAATAAATTAACATCAATGACGAACTAAATGAAATTATAAATTTTTTTATATAGATATTATATTGAAAAGAAGGCGAGTCTAAGAATAATTAGTAAAGATTATTCTTTTATTATCAAAATATTACGAGTTCAAAACAATCTTAAAGAAAAAGTTGGAAGTTTTATATTCTCATAAATTCATACATTTTATAATTAGGCTCAAGTATGTTTTAGAAAATGTTTTTCTAAAAGCAGTTGACGATGACCTAACCTAGAAAATCAGAAAATGGGAAATAATAATAAGAATCAATGCTTTGGTTCTCCATTGAGGTTGAAAAAACGTGCTAGCTTAATGTAAGCTGAGTAAACCAAACCCAAACCATGTGTCTTCTTTGACACGGACATTTGACCAGTAGCTCCACCTTCCCTTCTCTTTTACTTCCCTTCACTTTCCCTCCCTCACTCGTCGTTCCTAATTTCTCTCTTCCATGTGTATTTATTGCTTTCAAGTACTACGCTTTCTTCAACATTTCCATCCTCTTTCTTGTAACTCTCGCGTTTTTGTGAAGGTAACGATATGCAGAAAGCAGCAAGTGGGCAGTATTCTTCGTGAGCAACGTGCAAGTCTTCTGTATTTTATGCACGCAGAGAAGGAGTAATTCGTGAAATCCCATAATGGTACTCCTTTTCTCGCTTCCTTTGGTTCATTTTATATGCAATTGTCTAGCTTCATCCCTAAAAGAAAATTTTCACTTCATTTTTATGTTGTGTAAGAATTTAGAGAAGAAAGAAACAGAACGCATAAGAAACGAAAGGAGAATAAGAAGTCAAATTTTAAACTCTAGGAGTTGTTTTCCAATTTTACCATGTGTAATTAGGACATAATTTACTTAGTAATGAAAAGAAGTATGCGTGTATCAAATGTCAAATTTAAGCAAAGAAATCAATATATATAGAGACTAGAGAGAGAGACAGAGGTTGATTTGTGAATCGAGCATTCGTGCATGCCAAGCCTATACTTTCCCTGCAAAATTGTACGTTTCCCTTCCTTTCCTGTCAATACCATGCATGGGAATCAAGTTATTAACATAAAATGTTTTTATCCCCCCTTTTGTTGGGTAGAGATCTTCGATAACCTTTATTCTGGACCTACTCAGTGCCTCTCTCCGATCTCAACTATCCGATACAATAAAATGAATAGTAAAAATTAAAAGGGGACAGAGGGTATTGGGTAAGAAGTACAGAAGATCTGTTTCCCCTTCTGTTTTGTTTCACCAACGATGGATCATAGATTTAGGACCCGATATTATTATTAGTACTCGTAAATTATAATAAATAATGAATTATGGGTTAATTAATAAATAATAATAATTATTGCGCAAATTAATTAAAATACATCTCAGTATTTAATTATTTATCTTTAATTTTTTTGACTTATTATTTGATTAATTATTTTTAATTTAACTATTTTATTATATTTTTCAACAATAACAATAACAATACTTACTAAAAATTTTACTAAGATGTAAGATTGGAAAAAAAAATAGTAATATATAACCTTATTCTTTTCAAACTTTTTATTTTTGAGTTTTTAATCCTAACAATTAAATTTCAGTAAAACATTTTCCGATTCACCCTACCACCAGTCATTCTAGCTAATAGCTGTAAACCATTTGTTGGTGCTCATTAATTTGAGCTTAATTGGTGCTATTGAAAATCATCAGAATCTTACCTTGTCAAGAAGTTATTAACTCCCCGATTCCTTCTTGCATTGCATGTACGGTTCATATTGGGGCTGAAAGACAAAAGTGGAAAGCATTAGGCATGTAGACATGGGAACCTAGTAACTGTACTGACACAGAACTCAGATTGCCATGGCCACTAGATCATCTGTCTCAATACTTCCAGTCAATTTTAATCGTATATAAGCACCTTCATATAAATATGTGAATCAAATTTAATAAAAAAAAAGAATGAATTAATTAAAATAGAAAGATCTGTTTCCATTGCCATCAGCAGAGATCAAATCATCTATGTCATCTATCCTGCACCATCCTGTGCCGCCTACACTACGCCATCCCCTTTCAATCACAAATTTTGCAACAACGAAACAAATCTTCTATTCTAATTAGCTAGTTGTTATTCTATTCTATTAAATCTCGTCTATAAATTTATATCAGGCTAAAAATAGTCAGTACACTTTGGAATACCGAGCAAAATTTGTGGCTGAAGTAGAGTAGCACGGGATGGAACAGGGTAGATGGCATTAACAATCTCGTTCCCCGTGGGCCTGCCGCTAGAATACTCTTACGGCGCCGCTGGCGAAGGAGCGGGGGCCTTCAACGATTTGAGTTTCATGAAGTTTTTTTAACTCCATGTGTGTTAGTTATTCCCATCGCTTCAAATGCCAGACAAAGCAGTACCCTAGAGATTAGGACATAAGAATCAATTATCAATTATTTAGGACCTGTTTTTTTCGTTTTATTTTTATTTTTAAATTCAATAAAATTTTATTTATTTAAATTTTATTTCCTTCTTTAGCTTTAGTTTCTTCCTGTTTTTATTTTTGTTTTTTATAATTTGATTTACAGTTAATTTAATTATTTAATATTAATTATTGACAAGAATTATAAATAGTTTAATTTAGTTTTTATAATTATTTTAAAACTTAAATTTTAAAAATAAATAAATTTAATTCAACAGCTGTCAATAAATATAATTTAAATTAGAAAATATCTTTAAACAAAATTTTATTTAATAATTAAAAATAAATATTAATTTATAATTAAAACTTTATTTAATAAAATATAATAATTTTTACTGATAATTCAACTATAAATGTTATATACAAGACTTAATAAATTTAGTTAATTAATTAAATTTAAAAAATTAACTTTAAGTTTTATATAGTATATAATTATTATCATTAATAAAAATATAATTACATTTACATTAAAAACTAAATAAGTTTTATTTTTATCTAAAATAAAAATAAAAAATCGTAAAACTAAACACTAAACAGTCCTTAATTGCAAAAAGAAATCTTTGTGTTTTTTCTTTTCAACTTGTTAGTTTATAGTTTATAGTTTATAGTTTGTAGTTTATAGGTTGAGTATTAAAGCTTGAGTGCTTTCACGATATTCAATACGGACTTCAATAAAGCTTTTGTTCAAGGTTTCTACTTTCAGATAGGACATCCATCCTGGTAGTGCAATAATGCAAAGCCCTTCAGAGAAAAGACCGGGAATATATACTTACACGGCTCAGTGGCCCATCTACGCGGTTGCTTGGTCGGTCCGCCATGACAAACAGTCACGTCTCGCCGTCGGGAGCTTCCTTGAGGATTATAGTAACAAAGTGGAGTTAGTCCATTTCAATTCTAACACCTGTGATTTCACCACGGACAGTCGCCTGATCTTTGACCACCCTTATTCACCCACAAACGTCATGTTCTTACCTTCCGAAGACGCTTCCCATCCCGACATTATTGCCACTTCCGGTGACTACCTCCGCCTCTGGCGAATTCATGATGACCACATCGAGCTCAAGTCTCTGCTTAACGGCGACAAAAGCAGCGAGTTCAATTCAGCTATAACGTCGTTTGATTGGGCTGATTTCGACGTACGACGTGTGGCTACTTCTAGTGTCGACTGTACTTGTACTATTTGGGACACAGAGAGAGAAAGCGTTGACACACAGTTGGTGGCACATGATAAAGAAGTGTACGACATTTCATGGGGGGTGTACAACGTTTTTGCGTCTGTTTCTGGAGATGGGTCGTTGAGAGTTTTCGATTTAAGAGACAAAGAAAGATCGACAATAATTTACGAGAATCCTACGCAAGACTCTCCCTTGATGAGGTTAGAGTGGAACAAATGCGATCCGAGGTTCATAGCCACGGTTGGGATTGACAGTAACAAAGTTGTGATATTGGACATTCGCTTTCCGACAACACCAATGATGGAGTTAAGCAAGCATAAAGGTGGCGTCAATGCCATAACTTGGCAATCTTGCTCGGGGAGGCAGATGTGTTCGGTTGGTGATGATTCAAGGGCTTTGATATGGGGGGTGGGGGCCGTGGGGTTCAGGCCAGAGAACGGCGGAGACATTGAGCCAGAGATGTGGTACGGGTCAATCGCTGAGATCAACAATGCACGATGGTCTCCCGTTGAATCGGATTGGATTGCTATTGGTTTCTTGAATAGCTTACAACTCTTGAAGGTTTAGGTATAATTCAATAACAAGTACGATTGCCCGCGGATGTAATGGTCTTAAATTGGTTAGTGGTACTTGGTGAATTACAGAACTTGGTGGGAGTATCTACATCTGTTTAGTATTTTACAAATGTAGTGAAAGTGAGTACCATGTAACTTTTATGCACTTTAAAAGTTCGTGTATTTTCTTCATCAATGCAAGAATTGGAGTGAAAAGTTACAGCGCACGTGTGTCCATCAACCACTGACAATCACCTCCCTCTAATTTATACAAATCATAAAAACTGGAACTAATAGTTTATCAGCACATGTCGAATCTACATCTATTCAGTATACAGTGATCGATTTTATCACTGTGCATTAGAGCGATTCACTTATATAAAGTTTAAATTTTAAAATTAAATCAAATAAAAATTTAAATTTATTTAATTAAATTTGAGTTTAAGAATCAACTCTTATATAGAATTTAAATTTAAAAATTAAGTCAAACAATTTTAAAAATGAGTTTGGATTATATAAAAGTTTAAAAATGATAATACAACTCGATCAATATTTATAAACAATTTAATAAAATACATTTTAGATTAACCAATATTTATATACTTATTATATCTCAATCATGTATATTGGCCTAAGCGCACAATCAGTTAAGCAAAATTATTCAGAGTCGCTTACTTGTTAGTTGTGATGTTAAATATGCAATTTCAAGTTATTTAAAAGAACAAATACATATTTTCTGTCTTCCTTGAAAAAAAAAAAAAAAAGACAAGTAATGTAGGTAAAGAAGGCCCGGCCTAGTCCATAATTCTGAACCGGTCCACTGTATAGTGTTACAGAACATATATGTGGCAAGTAACAAGAACAAGGCATCAAAAAGTTGTTCGTTAAAGATCGAGGCCTCATGGCGATGACCATTGAAGGTACGAATTCGTTTACATATATATTCGAGTCGTCTCTGATTCCTGTTTGTTCTGTTCGCTTCCCGCTTGTATATACGTTTCTTTATCCGACATAAATTCCTTCGAGTTTACCTAATTCATTCGTTGCTGGTTTGATTCTGAGAAAGATCTGGAATTTCTGACAACTGCTGCGATTTGTTCGTTTTGGGTGTTCTTGGCTTTAGTTAGTTGATGTTTTAGGATTGGAAAGTATGGAGTTTGAGCTTGATTAAGCTGAGAGTGTGCTTCTGTTTTAGTGTGTTCTTTGTGGTTCTACGCATATTCGGACCAGGATTAACCCCATGTTTTATCTTCGGAAAAATTGGACAGGAGGGCTGGGAAAAAATTGAAAATAAAAGCATCTGGGATGATATTTCGATGGATATTCTTTTCTTTGGGGTAATTTTGTTTCGACGGATGTTGATAGGTTCTTCAAAATTGATTTGGTTATTCAATTTGCCTACTGATGAAGCCCATGAGATGACGAATGAGTTGATTATTTATGTTTGTGCCTACCGTGGGCGGTAGCTACTGCTGTACTTAACTTGTTTGAAGATGAGATTGGTTTCACTTTGACTTTTTGGTCTCGTTTTTGGTTCAATTTCTTTTAAAGATGTTTCATTTACAATGCCGTTTGGTGCTAATTATAATTTTTCTTTGTGGGCTGCTGTCCTGGGGATGCCAAATGTTCCTTATCTTCTGCAGTGTAAGTTGTGAACCTGGTCTATTATTGAACTTCTGAAGTAAATCCACCCGTGGTTGCCTATAACATGCCTTATTGAATGCAGGCTTGCCGGGCTTGCTTTCATGTTTTCAGCTAGCATTCTGCTGCAGATAATGGTATGGCTTTCATATCTGAAACCCCTGTGTTTTGGTGGTTCTGCATTGCAATCAGTTATCTGGATCTTATTTCAGTTTCATAATTTGATGCTTTTGATAGATATGATATGAATTTTACATATATCCAATGGATTTCTAGAATCATATGCTTTACAAATTTCTGTTGATTTACTGCTGAAAATTTTACAGAAGTAGATGGATGCCAAATTAACTAATTTCTTATTTTTAGTTTCCCTCGTGTCTCTTGGAGGGAGATATTTCACCCTTGCCAACTCTTTTCATTTTGACAGTAATTGAAATTTGCTGAATACATCCTTATTGTTCTTTTTAGTTCTTAAAGGGGCAGGTATTTTTTTAAATATGCTGTGTTATCCTGCTTGAGGAACCCCCAAAAAAAAAAAAGTTCTGATTATCCTGCAATGTCAAAAAACATCACTTATGCAAAATGCCCTCTGTATCCTACCGAATCAACCACTTCCTTGGCATTTCAAATAGTTTAAATTGCACTGATCACATTTTTTCGTGTTTCTAATCTCACAGATTCTAGATTCAGATCCTAATCCATCAAAATTTCATGTTTACACTAGATCTGTAGTTGATTTACAAATTAAAGCTCCAGGCTTCCATGAAACAAATTCTCCACTTTGTGCGCTTTTTTGTTTCTAACTTTTATGAATGACAGGCTTGCGCAATATACAACAACTGGTGGCCAATGTTATCAGGTTTAGTATGCCACACCTTCTATGTATTATGGTTGCATTTGATTGCTTATTGATTTGATAGCATTCTCCCTACAGCTCTCATGTACGTGTTGGTGCCTATGCCTTGTTTATTCTTTGGTGGAGGTTCCACTCAGTTTCTGATTAGTAGGGATGGTGGAGGGTGAGTCCTGAGTATAATCATCATTCTATTTTCTTGCTAAAGTTTTTTTATTGGGTTAATTTCATACCCTTCATCTACTTTATTGTTGTTCATTACTTAATTAATCCATTGCAGACGACTGTCTGACATTGAACTTCTTTCATGTCTCATGGTATATTTTTTTTCTTAAACTGTTCCAATGAAATCCCTTTCTTGTTTAACACCATGATTGATTGATTGATTTATACTTGTGGTTGTATCATTCGTGGTATTTGCTGATCATTTTTAGCTTATTAGAGTTTACACAAATGAATAAAGTGCATACCTGACTGATTAGATATTTTTTGTGTTACTTCAAACACATGCATCAGTTATTCATTTCATAGTAGAGTAGTATTTCTGGAATTGAAAATGGTGTGGGCAGCATGATTAGCTGCCACATTGGCATTTTTTTTTCTATTTAATGGCTTCGTTCATACTCTAAATTCTTGTCGAAACATTTATCTTTCAGTTGGATAGATGCTGCTAAATTCATGACTGGAGCTTCAGCTGTTGGGAGCATAGCCATACCTATCATCCTTAGGCATGCTCATATGATCGAAACAGGAGCTATGTTCATAGAATTCACGTCGTTCTTTATATTTGTCTGCACTGTCTTGTGTTTCCACCGAGCCAGCCTGGAAGATGACTGGTGACTTATAATTTACTAGCTAGATTCTGATATGACTTGTGCGCATTGACATTCGCTCAAGGATCTATATACGTGGGAAAGAAGTACAGAATTTCCCAATTTGTAAATCCTCTTTATCTACCAAAGAAAGTTTGTTGTGCTTTGTGTTTTTGATGATTGATCACAGGTTGAGCTTCTGATTTTGCAATATATGGGTCGCATAAGGACAATTTGGATCCTCTTTTATTTTTATATAATTTTTAATTTCATTTGGTTTTTTTAAATAAAAGTATTTCGCTTATTAATAATTACATAAAGAATTAGAAAAAAATTAAATTTATTTATTAAGTAATTAATTTTACATCCTATATACAATGTTTGTTAATGATGGTTAGGAATATGTTTAGCCGCCTTTTATTACAAAGTGCGTAATTAAACGAGTAAGAAGTTTGCAAAAAATCACTAGAATAAAATTTATTATTAAAATAGATAAGATTTTCATTTTAGAATGTATTATTATTAAAGTATTTATTATTAACTGTTTAAATTATTATTGATAAATATATATTCGTAATTAATATTATATAATTATATAATATTTTTAATTAAAAATAAAATTATATCTTTGTTAAAAATAAAAAATCCAAATCACTTTATTATTTTCATAAACTATGCAAAAAAAGAAAAATGTTAAAACTAAAAACTAGAAATAAAAAATCAGTCTAAGTAGAATTTTAAGTGAATTTAAAACAAAAGACAAAAAATTGTAGTAGAACTAACTTGACTCTTTATCCTATGTTTATTTATATACTAGCAGAGGAATACTGCACGATGAGCAGTAATAATGCCTAGTTAATTTAATCGGTTATAATGTATGAATAAATATGAGAGATTTTAAAATTTGGGATTAAAAAATCACAAAATTTAAAATTTTCCATTAAGTTATAAATATTCTAAATTTGTAATTTGTAAAAACTAATTATCAAATAATAGAAATTTTAAATATGAAAGGCAAATTTTATAAAGAAGATTTAATTATATTATATTGAAAATATAAAATGTAGAACATAAAAAGAGAATAAGTTGATAATAAATAAATATACTAATTAAATATCATAGTTAATGAAGGTCTAAAAAAGTGGATAAATTCATTTAATACGTTGAGAGAAAGTTATAAACATTTAATCGATTGAGATAATACAAAAGTGTTAATATCTGATATTATTTAAAACTATTTAATGTATAAATGGATATTGTGAGAATTAAATTTTGGCATAAAA
>JANSVA010000004.1:32762589-32777671 GCA_025504915.1 Erythroxylum reticulatum
TTAAAACAATTATGCTTTCTCCTCCCTATACTTAAAACAAATTAGGACCCTAAACTGTGATCATTGTTTGTTTCATAAATGTATATTTGTGAAGGGATAACACCTACCTCAATTGATGCCTGTCAATATATTAAATGCAACATTGAGGACTGCACACTAAAAGGAGGCTCAGAAAACAAAACTTTTTTAATTACAAGTGATCTAATCTATTATAAAAACATGGACCAAAAGGGAATTCATGGGAGTTTAGGTTTAAGCATGGCAAGCTACTAGCATATGTGATATGTGTAGATTGCATTATATTTTAGTGGTTAGTTTAGTTTATATTTAGTCATTAATTCGAGTGTTTAGTGTGTGTTTAGGATAGAATTGTGTTAGTTAGTACATATTTGTGTTTGTGAGTGTTTTGTGGGAAAAAACATGCTTTTGAGCTTCAATTCTATATATTTGAGATGCCTTGACATGTTTGTTGAGTGTTTTAGGGTAAACGGTGAAGAATTGAAGAATATTGGTAAGATTCATTTTACCATTTTCAAAGGAGATGCTCCAATGGCTACTTAAATAGCGTCGCTCATAGGTATGGTTGAGAAAGGCCCATCCTTAACCTATTTGGGTCTTTTAATTTCAACAAGAAGACTTACCTTCCTAGATTGTACTCCAATTATAGAGAAAATTTAGAGATGAATAGGATCCTGGGTGAATAAATTCTTATCTTTTGCTGGAAAACTTTAACTTATCAAATCAGTGTTAAGTTCCTTGCGTATCTATTGATGCTCACATATTTTCCTTGCCAAAGGTGTCATCAAGGCAATAGAAAGAATACTCAAAGACTTCTTGTGGAATCAGTCGATGGGAGTTAAAGGAAGTGCAAAAATCACATGGACTGATATTTGCTACCCAAAAGAAGAAAGAGTGTTGAATATTACTCTTAAACTCACAACTAGTTGCTATTATTGAAGAGGTTATGGTGGATTATCGAAGATAAAATGTCTTTATGGCAATGGTGGATACATTCCTATTTTCTTAGAGGGTGAAGCATCTGGGTTATCTCCATGTCTCCAAATAACTCTTATTTTATGAACCAATTACTGCACTTGAGAAATCTTGTACAAGACAATATGACTTGCACCATCAACAACGGGAAGCTAATTTCCCTATGGTTTGATAATTGGATAGGCCAAGGAAATCTCTACCATACACAATAGTTACACAGAGCTCCTATTAATATCCTTTTAGATACCAAAATGTAATCTTTCATTAATGGTGATAGATGGCATTTTCCAAATCACCTTACTCACTTGCAACCTTCATATGCTCCCTCTCTTCATCCTGATACTTTTTAATAGTATAACAAGCCTACCTATCTCCTTTCAAATAAACAAATCAGAGATCTGTTACGGGTGAGGAAACCTGAAATGGGATGGCATCGAATCATCTGGCACAAGATTATCCTCCCCCTCAGAACCTCCTTTCTCTTGTGGCTCATTATACAAAATAGATTAAATACAACTGATCAGCTCAATTACTCAAACATCAATACATGCTGTCCTTTCTGCTAAACTTAGGAAGAAACATGAGACCACTTATTCTTCATATGTGAGGAGACGCATCGGGTCTGGAAAGCAACACAACTCAGTTGCCAATGGAAAAATCATTTTACTACTTTCTCCAGTATAGTCTAATGGCTAGCTACTTAAAGAGCTCCCTTACAATTACCCCATATAGCAACTATTAGTATGTGTATTTAGACAATATGGAAACAACACAAGGCCAGGCAGTTTGAACTCAAGTCCAAATGACTAGATATTCTCATCTCTGAAACCCTTGACATCATCAAAGAGCTTGATATATAAATTGATTACATAACAACTTCAACCTTCTCTAGTTATTACCACCGTTTTCTCTCTATATTTTAGGTAGTTAAAAACTTTACACTTCTCTTGTTTCAAAGGGTATTACCCTAGACCCTTTTGTAAGATTTAACTTTCATTCTTTATTAATGCATTTTCTTCTTTCTTTTTCAAAAAAAAAACTAATAGGTTTAATAAATATCTTCCTTTTTATCATGTGAAGTACTATCATCACTGTCATCACTGCTATAATCTCAGATTGAGCTTTGAGCTGATTCATCAATGTTTTTCCCAGAATTTTCCGATTTACTTATGTTTTCATTATCAGTTACTTCCTTTTTGGTTGTTGTTAAGCAAGTAACTGAACTTTTGCTATATAAAGTAACTAACGCAACACTATTCATAGCTTCTTCTTCACTGCCATACTCACTTCCGAATTCATTCTCACTCCAATTGATTATATAGGACTTCCCTTTTCTCTTCTTCAAGGTGTTAACACATTCCATGTAAACATGTCCGAAGCCTTGATAGTCATGACATTTAATTTTCTTCACTTTTCTTTCACCATTTTGAGTTTTAGCTTGTTGTTTGAAGTTGTTGTTTAATAAACTCCCACCGTTTTGCCTGAACTTGTATTTATCCTTCTTCTCTTTTTTTAACTACTTGCTGAAATTTCTTATTAATAACTCCATATCCTTATTCTTCTCAGATTCATCTTCGAATTCATTCACATCTTTACCAATCTCGGCTTGCAATGCCAATCCTTTTCTCTTCTCTCGATTATCCCTTAACAAATTCATCTCAAAGTTAGTAAGAATCTCAATTACCTTATTCAAAGACAATTCAGTGACATCATGGGCTTCTTTGACGGCTATAATTTTTAGTATAAACCTCGAAGGCAACAATCTCAATGTCCTCTTAACCAGTTTCAGGTTAGAGTACTTCTTCCTGAGTTGGTATGCTTGGTTTGCTATGTCATGTGGTCTTTAATGGAAGTCTCTAATGGTTTCACTCTCATCCATCTTCAACTCTTCAAATCTCACAACCAACATCTGAAGTTTTAAGGCTATCACATATTTCGATCCTTCATGTATAGTTTGAAAAGTGTCTCACGTTTCTTTCACCGATTCACAAGTTGATATCATAGCAAAGCAACCTTCATCAACTGCTCTGAAGATGGCGTGCCGAGCTTGAGATTTTTTAGGTGCTCTCTCTTCTTCAGCCTTTGTCTACTCAGATGCATCTTTAAGCACTATTTTTTCCTTTTCATTAGTCGTCATTAGATGTGTCCAACCATTTAAAAACGAGTTTGATGCTTTTGTTCCTTGTGCCTGAATTAATATTCTCATTCATGATTTCCATGTAGGATAATTTGAACCATCTAACAACGGTGGCCTAATGATTAATGCCCCTTCTTTTATAGCCATAATTATGAAACAAAGATTTGCACCGACTTGATGTACCAAGTTCTAATTCGGTGACCCTCTCTGATTCCAATTGAAAAACTGTAGGGGTGTAGTAGTTTCACAAAAATCTCATATTTGACCATAGTTACTTGTAATTGTATCTGCCGATTACTTGATATAAAGCAACTTTATTAGTAACTGTTAATTTTTCAGCACAAATGAAAACATAAAAATAAACACAAAATTAAACAAATCAACACTGATATTTGTTAACATAGTTTGGCATACCTTGTCTACGTTTGCGAGGTCTTCACCCATCTTAATTCTTTCACTAATGACAATAGTTTTATACAAGACTTTATTGAGCTGACAACACTCAATCCTTGATAATCTCCCTTGTCCTCACAACCTGTGAAAGAATTTAACACCCAATAGTATGACCGCCTCATACTAATTTCAACAAAGGATTTTCTCAAACAATGTGTAATGATAACAAAACAAAATAAACAACTCAAGTGAATAAAATAAATTGGAACAAAAAAGAAAACACTTGAGATATAACGAAACAACTTCCCTATAATTCAACTCCTTCCAAGACAGATATAAAAATGTTCACCAATTGAAAAGCCTTAATCTGCTGCCCATATCGCTTGAAGCTCCAATTGAAATCAACACCAATCAATTTACCGATCATCAACAAGAAACCACAAAGAAGAAACACACCACCCATTGCAAATCAACTTTGTCTCTTACCACTCATCACCGTGGCCTATATAAGACGATCCCATCAAAGAACAAAGACTTGAGTTGCATGAAGAACTCAATTGGAAGTGAACCACCTCACACATTTTCGACAATCATCAAAGAGAACATCAATAGAATTCCCCCGTATACAAGAACAAAGACTTAGATTGCATAAAGAAATCAATTAGAAGATAGCCACTGACCCAACCTATACGACAATCATCTCCTTTTTTTGAAAATAATGTATTTACAACAATTATAAAAAAAGAACCTTGATAGTACACCACTGTAGGCACATCCAAGAACAAGATACTCACATCATGCAAGAAGTCTATAGTAAAGTTCTTCATTCATCACACCTTTTAGTCACGTGATGCACATCCACATCTTTTACAAGATTAGGTCTTTATCCAAGTTAAACCCACTGTATCTTCTACCTTATCTTGATTTGAATTTGAAGTCTTTCATTATCTTAGAGATCTAAATTATCAAAAATGCCAAAATTAAATAATAAGATATATACCATATATCTTAACATTTCTAAATGCGATAGAGTCGATTACTCACTTGGTTATGGAGATTCGTATACCTTTTCACAAATTACTTTCTCGCTGGTTTAGTTTAATTATATGAGTGGGCATACTTTCATGCGAATATGATGTTATAACTGGAAATTAAATCTTCATAAAGATCAATTTTATCAATCGAGTTTAAGGAAATTTGAATTTAATTAGTAACAGACAAACTTGATATACCTTTAGAGTTAAACAATGGGATAATCAAGTTAACTTTATCAACTTGTGTTTAATTAGTTTGAGTAATATTTTAAGAATAAAATATATACTATATTAAATTTGTATAAGAGAAATCATGTTTAAAGTTACTAATTAGTAAAATAAACAGATATATTAAAAATTAAAATAAAACTGTGAGAGAAATAACGTTATAGTAAAATCAAAATTAAAACAAAAAAGAAGTTAAGTACAAATTTAATTATTTTTTAGTTTCCTAACTTATACATTTCTAAATATTATAAAGATGATACGGAGTTTTTTCTCTTAAATAAAAATTCAATTTATCATTAAATTATAATCCAGTTAAATTTTAAATAAATAAGTACGTATTATAATTATTTGAAAATTTTAAAATAAAATTTTACGTTAATATAGTGGTTAGTTATAAATATAAATGGATTCCCAAGTTATTTTAAAATAATATAGTGGTTAGTCATAAATACAAATGGAGTCTCAGCCCCCTCTTGCACTTAAATTTTATTCGAACTTCTGACTAAAGTTCATTAAGCGACTCAAATTTGCTAGAAACCCAAGCATTTATTTGCAGGCCTGCAGGTTCTTGTCTTGACTCTTGACTCACCCAGTTCAGAGTCCACAATAAGGAACTGCCATTGTTAGGATCGCCGAAATGTTGATACAGTTAAAGATGAGAAAATCTACATGAGGGTATAATTGTTGATTGCCACAAAAGTAAATGGAGGCATGCTATGATCGGTGTATTGAACCTCCAAGAGGCTTGCTTACCCACTTGGGAATGGCTTTTGGGGCCCCCATCAATTCTTAACTAATAAGCTCTCAACCCCGCAGTCAACATCACGCTTTTCTCTTTTGTCTTGCAAAGTCGTCTTTCACTAATGCCTCGTGACACATGGCTAAACGTTTCAGGTGCAGTTTCTTATAATTAAATTTATCCAGTAAATTTTCGAGGTTGTCAATTTTATAGCTACGTAAGTGCTGACATACGGAGACAGGAATTAACGAAGGGATCATATCCAGTCTTATCTGCTTTTATATGGAACTTGAATATTTTTCATTTGTTACTGATCATGGTTTCACATTGTAATTCCCGGTTCTATGATCAAGTCATATCTAAAATGTTCAATATGATTCCTAATTAGTAAGCTGTACCTGGATTTAGAAAACGCTAACTCCTAATTTACTGCAGTAATTTACTTGAAGAATAGCCGCGACAACTGGTTTTTTAGTGTGATACAAAACTTGCAGTCGGTTTTGCTAATCGCGTGAAGAATCAAATAGTAGCAAAGCATAGTTCACTCAAAGAAAAATGACCTCCTTATCATCGTAGAATCATTGTCTGTTGTTCAACCCAGTTAACGACTCCAGCTTTTAGAGGAAAATAAAAGATATCTAATTAATTCTGAAACATATTATCAAACATGTTACCCGGAATTCATTATTAGCTTTACTGATTCTGGAGTCAGGTGTCAATGATTTATCCTGACCATGCCTCTGAAAATTTTAATTTTGTCAGTGCAAAACTGTGTGCCTTTCCCAAATACCGCAAAAGCAAATATTGGCCACCTTATGCTTTCGTGCAAGTGCAAGTAGATTACAATTCTTTCCCTTCTTTCATCACTGACATAATAAAACTATACGGTAAGAATAATGCCTTAGCTCTCTCTGTGGAATTAGATGCATGTCCTAAACTTTAATCGAAGCTTTAAAGTTGACTTAAATCACATAAAAATTTGGTAAAAATTTTAAAAAGATGTATCTGTTCTCAGATGTAATTAAATTAATTTACATATAACTATTTCATGTGATGGAAATTTTTATATTATATATATATATATATATGTAAATCATGAGAGAATTTTAAGAAATCATTTAAGCATATCACACAAAAATTGATTAATTTCAATTTTATTATAATATTTATATCTTTTCAATCGTAAATTAATTTTAATTAGTTAATATTTTAAATATATTTTTTAAAATAACACTTATAGACTTATTAACAAGAAGTATATATAATTATAATTAATTTGCTACAAGTTGCAAAATCGTATAATTATGATTTTTTTTTGGTGAAACACTAGTATTAAACGTACATCAATTCTTAATTTGATTACACTACATCCAGAACAAAGTTAGCAGCTGGCTAACGCCATTGTAATTGGTGATTTCATGAAACTATCAATCTAACTGCTGCCAATCCCAAAGAGGTCCAATGTCTATGTCCATATCCATGCCAATTCTATGTTCACTAGTTTGAAAGGTTTGGCATTGGTCAGCAAAGAATGGGATCCTTGGTGTTGATAGGATATCGTCAAAATTATAATTCATGACTTCAATTGGAGGTACTACTAATGACGGTAGTGTTAGAGTTGCTCCTGGATCGTGATCGTCACCCGTGGCTTGAGCACGTTGAACCTCTGGTTCCTCTATTTTCACTTCTTTAGCAGGTCTTCTATCGAACGATCTCAAGCATTTTGATTTCTTATACAGCCTGCACAAACTGAGTTCATTCCTCAACTGCAAAATAAAGGGCAGATATATACATAAATTCTTTCGTTATTTTTAAGTTTCTACTTCAGATACATGATTAGCCTTCTTATAATTAATTTAATTAACTACTAACAGATTCATGAAAAACGTGACGAAAATGTTAATCATATCATTTCTTAACATGATACTGTCGGAAATTTTCTTTATTGAAATTCCAATATTCAATTGCATGGACTGTTGTTTGACGTTCAAAGTCTAACTAGTAATTAGTTAGCTAGAGCCATAAGTTTCTAACCTCTGGATGTGAACCACCTGAGGAAGTAACAGTTTGTATAGCTTTGTATTCATTTATCTTCCACTGAGTCTTTCGACCATTTGGAGCTCTTCCCTGGTAGAATATCATGGTCCTCTTCAAGCCAATAGGGCGATTATCTTTCAATGAATATACATAGCCAAGACAACCACTTGCCTTCCAGTACCCTGATTTTGTCAATCTGTTGGGTTTTCCGCCATGAAACTCGCTTTCTTTTCTAGGAACAAAGAAAAACCAGTGCTCTGAATCCCCGCGACATAAGTCTCCGGACAGCTCTGAATCAAAACAAGTTATAAAATTACAAATCCCATGTAAGAAATGTTAACAAGGTTATCTTTATACTTGTTCTACTTGGGTTTGCGTGACAGTAGCTAAATATACACTGACAAGCTGATTAGAACGAGATATGAAATAACAGTTGCACTTGTTTTTTCTTTTTTGCGTGAATTGCACTGCGGACACTTGATCATCTGAAGTAACTTCGATGGTAGCACAGTACCACCTCTTCACTGAAAACTTACGGGCAGCACTTAAGTTTAAAGCATCAAGAAAGTACCAAGCTAGTTAAGCTTATTTAAAACATCAAGAAGAGCAAAGAGATTTAAAGAGTGAAAATGTAAGCAATAATATACAGAGAAAAGTAAAAAGTTTTTACGCGGAAGATCCCATGGATTGTAGTCGTAGATATCGAGGATGGGTATTACATGGTCGATATCTCGGTTGAGGGGATCTTTGTCTCCGTCAAGCCTGTGTCGCAGATAAAAGGAGACTAACTCTTCCTCTGTTGGGAAGAAGCGAAACCCAGGTGCCAAATCCTCCATATCTTTCTGTTGCGGAGATAGATAGAGATAAATTGAGCGTAAGTGATAGCGGAAGAATTTAAATACGTAAAATTCTTAATTTGGGATTTAGAAGTATGTAAAATCGATATGTGTATGCACTAGGATCATTAATGACTATATATATAAGGAAATTAAGACTTTGTGCGGTGACTGATGGTCGAGGAAAAGAGCAAAAGAAAGAAAAATAAGTTACCGATAGTTTGATTTGGAAAGTTAACGCGCTATAGAAGCACTTTAACTACAGTTACAGCCATCTAAGAACGAAGATGGATCTGCATTATTTAATGCAGTATTTGATGAGTCTTTAGCATAAATTATTCCGGCTTCTTTCTTCAGGCCGACATGTGAAATTGTCCTTCCATCTGTCTCCTGGCATTGATTAACTTTCCATTTTAGAATCTAAATTAGTATTGTATTTAATCATGGCAAATGTAAGACCGGAAACTGTATACTCCGCATCGTTTATATATACCTTTTGCTTTTTAATTAGGCAATTAACGTACAACCTTTATCTAAAAGGTAAAATATATGACGAATAAAATAACGAGATGGTTCCCTTGACAACATAGAAGAAGAAAAAATGGATGTCTAGGATAGGAGATGGATTCCACCTGGATATATCAAACATACCAATAGAAAAGATCGAAGTAAACAGACACACAAGATTTAACGTGGAAATTTTTTTAATGAATATGTAAAAAGACTATGGGTAAAAATAGAAAACTTTTCACTATAGAAAGTAAAGATTACAAGAAGAAGATCTTATAATCTAAACCAAGAATTAATACACAAGATTATAGGAAAGAGATTTTTTGATGTTTAAAACCTTAAGCATATGTCTCTTTGTATAGCTTCAAATGAAGCTTTATACTTTCACCCACTTCCGATGTAGGATAGAAAACCAACAATCTCCTACTTGGAGATTTGATTGAGAATTAATCAATCTCTTATTAGTGTTGATTGACTTTATTAGTGTACCTATTAGGTTCTCTTTTGTATGAATTTTTTACATGTCCACACTTCCATCTTCTACCACTTCACGAGCAAAATGATATTGAACTCCTATATATTTAGTTCTAGAATGAAAAATTAGATTCTCTCCAATATGCAAGATATTCTGATTATCACAATACAAAGGGATTTTCTCTTGTTAGTGCCCAAGCTCCTCCAAAAACCTTCTTATCCAGATCGATTCCTTGCAAGCTTGTGTAGCTGTTATATACTCAGCTTCTGTTGTAGATAGTGCTATAATTGTTAGTAGTTTAGACACTAATCTCACAGCTCCTCCTGTACTAGTCAACATATAGCTTGTAGTGGATTTTCTTTTATCAAGATTGCTTGCAAAATCAGAATCAACATATCATTTGATAATAAATTCAGATCCTCATAGCATAAAGCGGCATTTGAGGTCCCTTTAATATATCTTAGGATCTTCTTTACAACCTACCAATGTTCTTGACTAGGATTTGTCATGTAACAATTGACCACTTCTACTACATATGTCTGGCCTTGTGCAAATCATAGCGAAAATTAAACTTCCTATAGTTGATGCATACGAAACTCGAGACATCTCCTTCCTCTCTGCTTCACTACTAGGGTTTTCACTTAAGGATAACTTAAAATTAATAGAATTAGGGGTAGAGATTGACTTACAATCTTGCATATTGAAGCGTTGCAAGATTTCTTTAAATAATTCTTCTAAGAAAGCCAAATCTTTATGTTATTCTATCTTAGTAAATTTGTATCCTTAGAATCTTATTTGTTGGTCCTAAATCCTCATTTCAAACTTCCCAGCTAATTGAGACTTTAAATCTTAAATATGATCTTTGTTGGGGCTTGTAACCAACATGTCGTTAACATACAACAATAATACAATGAAGTCATTATTACCAAACCTTTTAAAATATGCACAAGGTTCTGCACTAAATCTGTTGAATCCAAGTCTCATTATGAATGAATCAAATATGTTGTACCAACATCTTGGCACCTGTTTTAAAACATACAAAGATTTGTTCAACTTGCAAACCAAGTTCTCTTTCCCTGATTCTTCAAAACCTTTTGGTTGATGCATGTAAATTTCTTCTTCAAGATCTCAATCAATAAGGAATGTCTTTACATCTAATTACTCTTCTTTATGAGCATATCCTTTTACCACTAACCTTGCACGATACCACTCCACTTGATTATCACTGTTACGTTTGATCTTGTACACCCATTTATTGCCAATGAGCTTTCTCCCTTATGGTATTAACACAAGCTTCCATGTCTTATTCTTATGAAGAGCTTCTATTCTTCTTGCATTGTTGCCATTTAAAGTGATGCATCTGAGCTATTTGTTACTTCTCAGAATGTTGATGGTTCTCCATCTTTTGTTAGGAGATAATATGCAACATTGCTATCCATAATATAATCAGATTGCTAGGTTGGGATTCTCCTTTCATGGGTTGACCGTAGAACTTCTGTATTTTCAAATTCAACCAGTTCTTACTCCTCGTGATCTGATATAGTTTTAGTATAATCTTTCTGTTCAATCTTGCTTTCTTTCTGAATTGTTACAACTTCAGAATTTTCTTCAGACATGCTATTTTGGTCTTTCTTTGGTAATTTATCTTTTGCAAATATGACATCTTTGCTAATGACAAGCTTGTGAAAAGTGGGATCCCATAGTCAATAGCTCTTTACTCCATCAATATACCCCATAAATCTACATTTATGGATTTTGGATCTAGTTTTGTGGTATCTTGGGTATTATACATCATAAACACAGACTTCCAAATATATGTAACTGAGAATAGTCAACTGGTTTATCGTTCCACATCTCCATTAGTGTCTTCGGATTAATCGATCTTATTGGTGATCGATTAATCACATAGTAGGTGGTCTTCACTGCTTCTACCCAGAAAGACTTTGCCATACTTGTAGTTCTCAACATGTCTCTAGTTCTTTCAATTAGACTTTTGTTCATTGGCTTTACCACTCTATTTTGTTGAGGAGTGTGAGGCACCATGAATTGATGTTTGATGTCTTCTCAATTACAAAAATCAATGAACTCATCACTAGTATATTCTCTACCATTATTAGTCCTAACGCACTTGATTTTCTTCCTTGTCTCTAACTCAATTTATACTTTAAATGTTGTGAAGGTTGGAAATACGTTTCCCTTTATCTTGATAGGATACACCCAACATCTTATAGAGTAATCATTAATAAAGGTCACAAAGTATCTTGCTCCACTTAAAGACATAACCGGTGCTTACCATACATCAGAGTGAATCAATTCTATATTATCTTTACTTCTAAAATTCGATGCATTAAAATTTAGTCTATATTGCTTACTTATAACGCAGTGCTCACAGAAGGATAATGATACCTTCGTGAGATCATGGAGTAGTTTCTTCTCAGCAAGAATCTTCAATCCTTGTTCTGACATGTGACCAAGTTTACGGTGCCACAATTTTGTTGCATTTTCTACAAATCTAACTGATGCAACCGAAGCATTTACTTCCACGTACGTCTTTCCCACAAACTTGTATAAGTTTGCAACTATCCTTTTCGCCTTCATTACTACAATTGCTCCTTTGATCACCTTCATAACTCCATTTTAAACGGAGGTCTTGTACCTAAGTTCATTCAATTGTCCTAAAGACAATATATTCTTCTTTAAGCCCTTCATATGTAGCACATTTTGAATAATGTGAACTGTACCATCATACATCTTCAACTTGATGGTGCCAATCCTAGCAATCTCTAAGGCATGGTCATTTCCCATTTACATAAATCTAGTAGAGATAGATTTATATGTGTAAATCCAATCTCTACAAGGAGTCATGTGCCACCTTGCTCCTAAATCCATTATCCAAGCATTAGTGAGCTCTACTATGTCCTTGAACACTGGTGCTACTTCACTCATAAGATTTTTCCATTGGCAACACATCCCTAAGAAGTTGATGCTTCAGAGGCCTTGTCTCCACCCTTCCTGAATCGACATTCACTTTTAAAGTGTCCTCTTTTGCCACAGTTGTAGGACTTGAGATTTTTCTTACTTCTAGATTTCGACCTTCCTGGTTTGTGACTCCTAATGGAATCAAGCTCTATTGACCATCATCTCGTCATCCATAAGGATTCCGCTTGATGAGAACTTATCAACCTTTCTTCCTTGTTGATGCGCGTGCTTTCTTCTTCAAGAATCGAAGCAGCAAAATCATCAAATACTAAAGTATCTATGAGGATATTATTGGTTAAATTAATGATGAGTTGGTTATATGAATCTGGAAGACTTTGAAGTAGAATCTCCACATGTTCAGTTAAATTTACATTATGTCCCAACTTTGAAAGTTGAGAGCATAGAGAGGTGATAGTATTGATATACTTTATTACTGAAGTAGAGTGTGTAGAGTCTCCTCTTCAGAAAAATTTTGTTGTGAAGATATTCAGCTTCATATAACTTTGTGAGATGATCCCATATCTCCTTGACTATTTTCTATTCCTCTACACCTTTCAAAATATCATCTGATAGACCAAAATGCGAATCTGACATAGCCAAGGCTTCTATTTGTTTCCATTTGATGTCATCTGTGAAATCCGCTGGCCTAGCACTAATGGCCTCCAAACAGTTATTTTTTCCTAATATTGTCTTCATTTTCAATTTCCATAACGAGAACTTTGTCTTGTCAAACTTTGTAATATCAAATTTGGTCGACATTGCTTCTATTACAAGAATTGACTCCCACTCTCTCATTTGAAAAGGGAAACAGTGTCAACTTACCTTCACTTAGCATGTAATAAGACTATAGTACACCAGGAAAGTTCTCAAGAAAGACTGGAGGGTCACAAATGGTCCCACTTACAACCCAGTCTCTTTAGACAGAACTTTTCCTAGACATGCATTCAATCACCTCAAATTCCAGCAAAAAATACCTAAAAAAATGATAACAAGAACCCGAGAATAGAACCACACTTAACCCACAAGAACACTAAAGAAAAACTCATTTTCTAATGTAGAAGATCATACTATGCTACAACTATAAAGCATACTTGAGCAACCCTTGGACTCTGATACTATTGATAGGAGATGGATTACACCCGGATAGAGCAAATACACTAATAAAAGAAATTGAAGTAAAAAAGGACACACAATATTTAACATAGAAAACCCCTTAACGAATATGGGGAAAAATTACGGGCAAGAATATAATAGAAAACTTTTCTCTATAGAAAACAAAGTTTACAAGAAGAAGATCTCACAATCCACAACAATAATTAATACACAAGGTCATGAGAAAAAAGATTTTGGAATGTTTAAAACCTTAAGCAAATGTCTCTTTATATAGCTTCAAATGAAGCTTATACTCTCACCCACTTGTGACATGGGATAGAAAACCAACAGAAAATAAACATTAAAGGGGAGAAATCTTTGATAAATAAAAAATTATGTCTTTCTTGTTTGATAGTTAGATTAAGAAAAATATTAACCTTTCATATTCAGCAAGTCAAAACATGTGATAATGTAAGTCAAGGTTGCTGAAATGGAATTAAATTCTTTATCTTACGCGTCTCAACTTTATGTTTACATATACACCGTCAAATTTCAGATAACTTGAGAAACTCAAATAGGCTAGCACACTACTTTAGCAAGTCCGATAGTGAAACTCAAAGATGTAGCATTGTGTGGACATTTTGATTCTTTAAGTTATATAAAACTAAATTGGCTTGATAAAATAATTAGAAAGAATAACTAAGGATTAACTATTGAAACAATTTAGCAATATGGAGTATCTTTTAAAAATAACTATTAATCGTAAACTTATTTATGAATAGGAGTTCAAGTATTTTAATTATCCATTCGCAAAATGTTTTGCATATATACAATAAAATACATTATTACTAAAAATAATATATATTGAATCGGCACATATTCGGCAAATATTTATTATTATTTATGTGCAACAGATATTTATTTTGAATATATACCAATATTTTCCATTTATACAATAAAACTATATTATTAAAAAAATATATAAGTAATCAATCAAAATATGTTTTGCTATTATTTGCATATGCGCACAAATATTTTATTGATAAATAATTTGTAAATTAGTCACTTTAAAAATTATTTTTAAAACATGTTGTAGTTACCAAATAGTTACATTAATTTTATACTGTGGAAATCTCTTTAAACAAACGTAAATTAAGCTTTAACTTCTACTTAGATTGCCACATAAGTTGGCTGTATTTCATCTCAGCAGTATATATATGTGATATTTAAATAATTATATTATATAAATAAAGGATAATAGTTTTAAAACTCTGATAATAATTAAGTAATCATTACATTATATAACTTTACCGTTAAATTAACTTCATTCCATGTTAAGTTGTCAACATACACCTGACATTTAAATAATTATATTATATAAATGAAGAAAAATAGCTAAAAACTCGCTTTCAACCCTATCTCTCCCATTTTTGTGGCCGTATGCGGAAGAGAGAGAGGTCTTGAAATTGTTTTTTTCTTCTTAGTTAGTGTCATGTTTTGGAGTACATTATTTTAGGCACCCGTTTAAGGTTTGTTGCACAAGTTACATTGAAGTTTGACTCTCTATTCACAATATCGTTAACGTTAAAAACTGTCTCGGTATCATATACACTTGTCGTAACTTTTTGT
>JANSVA010000004.1:32782880-32801378 GCA_025504915.1 Erythroxylum reticulatum
CATTAAATTTACTTATGACTGTATTAACGATGCCTTTGTCTGTCGTTTTATTTCATCGGTAATAATATACCTACGGTTGTATTAACGATGCCTTTGTCTATCGTTTCATTCCGAAAGGCATCGTTTCATTCCATTGGTAATTATTATTATCGACGGAATTCTGTCGTTTATCGGTGGTTTTTCCCATCAATAAACAACAGATTTCTTGTAGTGTGAGTTGTCCATTTATGAGCAAGAATCGGGTATATTATGTAAATTGCCACATCAAGAGTACTTTGTATACAAGAATGTTTCCAAACATTTAATGCCTTAAAAGTTTTAGTTAAATACTCCTCTTGTATATGAATTACTCTTCTTCTAAATATGTGATTATGAAAATTTAATATAAATATGTGATTATGAAAATTTTTATAATTAAATGTCTTAATGCTTTTAACAACCATATAATGTTCATATATATGAATAAGTCTTTTTTCTAAAATGGAAATTATGGAATTTAATATGATATCAGGGTTAGTCTAATTCTATGTTATATATTTTCACATATATTCAATCTTGTGGACACCCATTGACATTCATACTTGTAAACTTTTGTTTTGGATGAAAAATAATGAATTCATTGGGAGTTATGAAAGACATTAAAAGAGGGATTACAAGACAGTGCCTAACCGTTTGAAATTATACAACAAAAATAACAAAATCAGACTATTATTAAGGGAAAGCTAGAAACGTGATAAATTAAAGGTTACATATTCTTTTAGTAGAAAGACTTAGTTTTCCTATCCATTGATGAGCTTTTAGAAATTTTCTAATCCGGCATTGAATTTTTTGTGTTAAAGCATGCTTTTTAGTTTTCTTCAATATTTTGTGTTAAAGCATACTTTTTAGTTTTCTTTCCATGGAAAAACTTGCATATGAGTTGTCCATTTATGAGCAAGAATAGGGTATATTATGTAAATTGCCACTTCAAGAGTATTTTATATAAAAAAATGTTTCCAAACATTTAATGCCTTAAAACTTTTAGTTAAATACATGATATTCCTTTTATATATGAATTACTCTTCTTCTGAATAAGTGATTATGAAAATTTAATATAAATAAAGTTCAAATAATTTCTTTAAAAATTAGCAAAGATTTCAACAAAATCATGATTATAAAAATTTGATACAGATAAAGTTCAAATATTTTTTTTTTCCCAAAATCAATGACAACTTAAACAAATTGCTATCTTTAACTAGCCAAAAGAAATAAGGATAATGAAAAATTATGAGTAAAGTTCAAAATCAATGAAGACTTCAACAAACTCCTTTATTATTAAACTCCTTTATTATTGACTAACCACAAAGATTAATGAGGAATTTATCAGAAGACTATAGTCTTTACCATTGTCAATTAGGCATGATAACAGAGGTAGCTATCATGATTACTAATTCTTAGCAGGCAGAAGAGGGGTTAAGAAAAACTCTCTCTTTTTTTTCACCTATTCTTGGACTAAAAGGTAGAATTATCCACTCCAGGTATTTTTTTTTTTCACCCATTCTAAGTTTATAGAAGGTGTTGATGATATAAATAATGGGAGCTCGACATATATTAACAAGAAGGCATTTAAGTATTCGTCGAAGGATTATTTTAGATATGGGTAATTGTTGAGTCCATTGACCAGCATTTCTAATATATTTCTCGCCTCTGCACTATTAAATTTATTACACTATTAAGATGACATTTTTATCTTGTACTTTAGATAGCCTTTCATGAATAAGTCTAGGTCGTAATTCAAGTCTGTCACCTTTTCAATGATTGTTCATAGTCTTCTAAAACCTAGGTTGGCTACTCCGTCCCATTCCAAGTCCTTACTCCGAAGTTCGGGTACTGACTTAACGATCATTCACTTCAGAGCATTAAATAAATGAATGGAAACTAAAACCCGTAAACTACTTCACAGTACTCACCTAGATAGTATGAACATTCATGTTCCCGTAACCAACATACCAAATAGTAATATATATATATATAGAGAGAGAGAGAGAATTATACTAATTAGAATAATGAAACCCAATTAGAAATATGATTCGTCCACCTAATTTTATTAATAATACTTTTGAATGTCATATTATTATAATTAATAATACTCAAATGATTACCTTGAAAAATGAAACAGAACTTGACCGAAATGCTGGTCCACAAGCCTTATAACAACCCTCTTCAAGTATCAATCCTTGAAGTCACCTTGGAATTGAAAAGGGAAATGCATCCATGTATGAAGTCTCAAATCATTTTTTAACGTTACATCCAATTAGCTGTCAAAATCTCGAGCACTGTTCACTGTCCTAGTTTACCGCCTCTATTGAAAATGGGCCATTACATTGTACGATCCTAAAATGACTCGACAAAAATTTGTAGAAACACAACAGCGTTTGATTTCACATCTCCTTGAATGGCTATAGAATTACGTGCGAGTTACTCAAGGTTGACTTAATAAATTAATCCGGAACAACGATGCTCGTAAACAAGTAACAAACACTATTTTAACATGACTGAACCCTGACGTCATTGCACGTTAATATCATGATTAACCGTGTAAGAGAGATTGCCCCTTATTCCTTGGAATCGCTACAGATATTATCCTTTTGAATGATAAAGGATGCATTATATATTAAAATCCAAAAAAGAAAGATTTTGACTTTTCCTACTAGTGAATAACAGATTAGTAAAGTAATAAAACATAAAAATTAATCTGAAACCGACTTTATAACTAAACCTGAAAAAAAGAAGAAGATGAATCTTCTAACAATTTTATTTTTATTGATGGACTGAGCTCATGAACAAGTACAATTAAAAAATTGCTAGAGAGAAATTGACATCATATTTACTAGAAAAGATCGATAAAATAACTTACTTTATTTTTCAAGTTAAGAAGTCTTAAGCTTAAAGGTTAGTTAAGGGTGATCTTGAGAAACAATGTAAATCAATAATAGAATAGAAATAAACAATCAATAAGATCATAAGAAGATTTTTGATGATGTTCGACTAATTTTTTGTGATTATATCTTCAAGAGTAAAAAAAAGAAGTTAATTCAATATTAGATTTTTTATAATGATTGTTACATATTTCATATATATAGATTAAATTTATACAAATATAGATAATTGCAAATTTTAATTAGTATAATTTTATATAACTTGCCTCTTATCAAACTAAACCTAATTTAAATATAATTTTAATAAGTCTTAAAATTCTTTGGAGGATAGCTATTGTGGACATGGCTTAAGATTTATTTGTGTTCTAAGTTGTGTATCTCACCGTTTTTTTTTAAACATAGACACAAGCTCTAATACGTTAATTTCTCAAATAGTGGATCTCTTTATTTCTTTGTGTCTTGGAAGTTGTTGAAGAAGATTGATTCAAAGTTGTAAAATCTATAGGAATAAATAACATTCAACTGTTAGCTTCTTTTTAGCTAAGTTGACGTTGACACTATCATGCAGATTTGACGTTATCATGCAAATTTAAGTCTTAGAGTTTAGCTAGGCAGTTATAGTTTTTTATAATTATTTTTGTACAAGTTGTAAGCTTATATATATTTAGCCATTCTCAAGTTAAATCAATCAAATTCTCACACAACTTGAGCTTTCTTGATATGTTAAAACCATTATTTTGGTATCAGAGCCAAGTTATCAACCTAGGCTTCTAAGTCACTTCAGTAGCAAGATGGCATCAAGCAGCAACTCAGCAATAAACGTCTCATAACCTCAGATTCCCATTTTCAAAGGTGATTCGTATGAGTTCTGGAGCATCAAGATGAAGACCCTCTTTAGATCTCAAGATTTGTGGGATCTTGTTGAAAGTGGAATTTCATAAACAGACACAGAAGAGACATCAAACAAGGAAACTCTAAAGAAAGAATCAAAAGCCTTGTTCTTCATTCAACAAACAGTTGATGAAATGATCTTCTTAAGGATTGTAGCAACTTCTATAGCAAATGAAGCTTGAAACATCCTCAAATCTGAATATTAAGGCATTGGTAATGTAATCACGGTGAAACTACAATTTCTTAGAGGAGATTTTGAGACAACAACTATGAAAACTAATAAGTCTGTGCAAGAATACCTAGTTAGAGTTTCATCGATTGTCGGTCAAATGAGATCCTATGGTGATAAAGTGACAGATGAAACTGTTGCCGCAAAGATTTTGAGAAGCTTGATTCCTAAGTTTGACCATGTAGTTGCAGCCATAGAGGAATCCAAAAACCTCTCTACCTTCTTTATTGATGAACTTATAGGGTCTCTTTAAGCATATGAGACCAAGATCAATAGAAATGTAGCAAAAGAAGAAGAGCAGGCCTTCCAAGCACAAGGTTATTCACGATACCGAGGTAGAGGTAGAGGTGCATTTCAAGGAAGAGGGCGTGAAAGAGTAAGCACAGTTCAATGCACTCATTGCAAGAAATTCGGGCATAAAGAAGTTGATTGTTGGACCAAGGACAAATAAGCACAATATGCAGAAGAAGAGGAAGAAGACTATTTGTTTATGACGTATGTAAGTTCCCAGATCATGTCCCAAGAAATATGGTACCTTAATAGTGCTTGTTGAAATCATTTGATAGGAGATAAGGAGAAGTTCAAGGAACTAGATGAGACACAGAAATCTCAAGTTCAACTGGGAGATGATAAGCAAGTGGAGATTGAAGGAAAATGTACTATTACTGTCAGAATCAATGGAAAAAAGAAGATGATCCAGAATGTGCATTATGCACCAGGTTTGGCACATAACTTGCTAATTGTAGGACAACTTGTTGACTCAGGTTATTCTGTTTTATTGGAAAAGAATACATGTGTTATTAAGAAAAATATAAGAGAAATTTTACTGCAAGTAACTATGACCGAGCGTAAGATATTTCCTATAAAATTCTGAAACAAAGAAGTTTATGGGATGATGAGAAATAGACAAGATGATAATAATCTATGGCATAAATGCTATGGCCACCTATATATTAAAGGGCTACAACTCCTTGCTAGCAAAGAAATGGTGAAGGGACTACCAGTAGTTAAGGAGTTAGAGCATGCATGAGAGGGATGTGCCCTAAGAAAACAAGCAAGAAAGGCCTTTCCTGTAGGGCAAGCAAAGAGGGCTCAAACGAAACTAGAACTGGTGCGTGCAGATATTTGTAGGCCTATGAAGACTAAATCACATACTGGCAGTAACTACTTCTTAATTTTTATCTATGACTACTCTAGGATAAGATGGATCTATTTTCTTACGTTTAAATTAGAAGCTTTCAAACCTTTCAAGATATTTAAAACACTGACAAAAAAACAAAGCAATGGGAAATTGTAGGTTCTAATGATAGACAGAGGGGGAGAGTTCACCTCGAAAGAGTTCAATAGGTTTTTTGAAGAAGAAGGCATCAAGAGAGAAGCTACAACTCCCTATACCCTTAAACAAAATGGTATAGCTGAGCATAAGAACAGAACCATTGTGGAAATGACTAGATCTATGTTCAAAATAAAAGATCTAGAAGACAGTTTTTGGGTGAGGCAGTAGCAACAATAGTTTATGTGTTAAATATATCTCCCACAAAAGCAGTGAGGAATATGACGTTATATAAGGCTTGGCATGCATCAAAACCCTCTGTAAGTTATGTAAAATTTTTGGATGTGTATGTTATACTCTGATAACTTTTGGGAGAAGCAAATTAGATAAAAAAATCCAAGCGATACATTTTTGTTAGTTATTGCTTGAATTCAAAAGCATACAAACTATATGATCATAAAGGCAAGAAGATTGTTGTGAGTTGAAATGTTCAGTTTAACAAACAATTGAGTTGGAAGGAAGATACAGAAAAGCCAATACCCACCTTGGATCGGGTTGTGAATGAAGAACAAATTGAAGAATTCAAGAAGAATAGTTGCCTAGTCCTCAAATTAACTCTCCAATGAGATCCTCATCAGCAGCAACTAGTAGTAGCAACTCAAGGTCCTCATAGAAAGACACGAGTAGTGAACTAGTTCAGTTACAAAGAAGTGAACATGGCAGAATTCCACATTGCCTCTTTGAAATTGAGGGGGAGGCTTGGCCTTTTCCTTGTTTGCTAATGATCCGATAAATGTTAAAGCTGCCATGGAAAGTGAAGAATGGATGAAAGCAATGTAAGATGAAATCAATGCCATAAAAAGAAATGAGACATGGGAACTTGTTGAACTGCCAGAAGAGAAGAAAGCAATCAATTTTAAGTGGATTTTAAAGACTAAATATCACTTAGATGAGAGTATATAGAAGCACAAAGCAAGGCTAGTAGAAAGAGGGTATGTTCAAGAGCAAGGAGTGGACTTCAAGGAGACATTCTCTCCAGTGGCAAGATTCGAAATAATAAGAATTATCCTAGCTCTTGCTACACAAATAAACTGGACATTATATTAATTTGATGTAAATTTAGCCTTCTTGAATGGTGAGCTAAAAGAAAAAGTGTATGTAAGTCGACTAGAAGGCTTTGAGATTTTAGGAGAGGAACACAAAGTTTACAGGTTAAGGAAAGCCTTGTATGGCTTGAAACAAGCTCTTCGAGCTTGGTATAGTAAGATTGATGAATTCTTTCATCATAATAAGTTCAAGAGGAGTCCAAATAAGCCAACATTGTATGTAAAAGAACAAGAAATGAAGGACATTGTACTTGTTAGCTTGTATGTAGATGACATGATCTACATTGGCTTATCCATGTAGCTCATCTTAAAATTCAAAAGTGTAATGATGAACATGTTTAAGAATACTGAATTAGGCAAGTTAAACTTTTTTGGCCTATAAGTCAAGCAAACAAGGAATGACATATTCCTCTCACAATAGAAATATGCTTCAAATATTTTGAAACAGTTCAACATGAAAAGTTGCAAAATTATGGGAACACCAATAAACGTGAGTGAAAAACTCAATTTAGAAGCCTAGTGGGACACCTCATTTATCTAACTCACACCAAACTAGACTTGGCTTATGTAGTGGGTTGGGTATCAAGGTTCATATACTGTCTTAGCAAGCAACACTTTGGAGCAATAAAAAGGATTCTTATGTACGTAGCTGCTACAACAGGTTGTGGAATATGGTATCTGAAGCAGAAGGAGTTTGAGTTGGTGGGTTACATTGATAGTGACTAGGTAGGGTCACAAGAAGATAGAAAAAGCACCACTGGCAACTATTTTCTTTTGGGATCAGGACTTGTTGCTTGGATTTCAAAGAAATAGTCAACTATAGCCCTATCCTCAATAGAAGCTGAGTATGTAGCAGTTGCCATAATTGCATGCCAAACAGTGTGGATAAGGAGATCACTCGATGACTTGAACCAGAAGTAAGAACAAGCAACACAGATTTTTTGTGACGATATATTAGCTAGTGAAATGACAAGAAACCCAGTCATACATTGAAGAACAAAACATATCAAGATCAAACACCATTTTATAAGGGAACTTATAGTTGAAGGGAAAATCTAGGTGGAGTTTTGTAGTTTTTAAGAACAGCTTGCAGACTTGTTTACAAAAGCTTTACTGTAGGCAAATTTGAGGATCTTTTGGCACGTCTATGCATCACCACCTTTGAATCAAGGGGGAGAGTTGAAGTTATCAAAGAATACTGATTCAAAGTTGTGAAATCTATAGGATTAAATAAGATTCAATTGTTAGCTTTTTTTAGCTAAGTTGACGTTAACATTATCATACAAATTTGACGTTATTATATAAATTTAAGGCCTAGAATTTAGCTAGGCAGTTATAGTTTTTTAAAATTTCCATATAAGTTGTAAGCCTATATATGTTTAGGCTATTCTTAAATTAAAACAATCAAATCATTCTCACACAACTTGAGCTTTCTTGATATGTTAAAACCATTACAATATGCATATGTCCTAGATATCCCTCTTTAAAAAATTCTCCACCATGCCAACATACCTATGTTCTAGCCTATGTCTTCACCTTTGATTTCTATAAATGGACACACTTTGGCACATAGTCGTGTTCACCTAAAGACTTCCAATAAATGTATATTTCTTTTTTTAAAACTTTAAGATTTCATGCCTATGTAATTAAGCCATAAACAATAATCTCCACCTTAGTGAGTTTATTCCTTATATGTTGGGTTGTAGTCATGTTTGACACCTTGAGACATTAATCAAGTCCAAGTATTACTTGAACTTCTCTATGGTAATTGAGTTTTCAATATATTAGTTGCATTCTCGAAAGTGTGAACCTTTTCTAATAGGATTTGTCTAGATGCAATTAACTGTATGATCTTATGAAACTTAACATTTATATTTCCTCGTACAATACACTTGATTCCTTGAATTATATTACTTTGACTAACATGATATATTCAAACTCTACCTTGGCTAACACATTTATATTACTTTGATTAACATGATATATTCAAACTCTGCCTTGACTAATCCTCACTTCCATTACTAGTCATATAAGTCATAATGCTTTATTAACAACCTCAATTATTTCATGTACTCAACTTTAATTATAGATAATGCAACCATAGATTGTATTGTTGATTTTCAACAATCATGCCCTTCTATAAAAGTAAATACATACTCTGTAATAGACCTTCTATTATTTAAATCTCTTGTGTAGTTTAAATTTACATATCTCTTAACTGAAGGATCACCTTATTGACTGCTAAAAATAAACTTATTGTTTGATTTAGCTCTCAAATACATGAATATCTGTTTGGCTACTTCATAATGTTGTCTTCCAATTTTCAACATGTACTTACTAATATGACTAAAAAAATAAGCCAAATCTTGGCCGAGTAAAAACCATTACATATTTTTAACATCTAACAATGCTAGTATATGCTACTATAGACCTACTATCAACCTCTGCACTTATTTTTGGGCACTGATCTTGGGGAAAGTTTAAAATGATTTATGAATAGAGTACTTATGGGTTTAGCCTTGCTCATTTCAAATATATCAAATACCTTCTCGATTAAGATAACCATAATTTTCCAGAGCTTATATCCTTTGAATCGTTATTCTAGTATTTTCTTAGAGGCAACCAAATCCTTCATCTTAAATTTCTTTCCTAACAAAGTCTTTAGTTTGTTCGAAAATGCATACTCTTTGTAGCAATCAGTATATCACTTATATATACTATTAAAAAAATAAATTGTCTTAACATGTAAATAATAATCATACTCATATCTCATATAACTAATTCAGTTCATGTAGAAATCAAAACATTATATCATTATCAAGGAGACTGTTTTAACCTATAAAGCTACTTCTTCAATTTACACATTAGATGCTTATTTTACTAAACCCTTTAAGATGATCTATGTAAAATTTCTCCTTTAAGTCACCATAAGGAAAAATTTTGTTCACATCCATTTGCTCTAAATGCATATCCAAACTAGCTACTAATGATATCGATACCTTGATTGGAAGGATAATGAATAATTAGAAAAAAATTTCATCATAATCAATTCCCTTCCATTGTGTGTATCCTTTTACTAGCAATCAATCTTTGACTTTTCTCTTTTTTTTTCCTACTACTGTTAGCTTTTTGTTATATATCTACTTGTAGTTTATAGGCCTCTTCCATTTGAGAAGCAACATTAGCTCTCATGTCTTGTTCTTGTGCAAAGACATCATCACCTCTTCCCTTTAAGAAGTTAGTTAGCTCTCATGTCTTATTCTTGTGCAAAGAGATCGTCTCCTATACTATAAATCCCATTAATATATTATTTTCTTAACTATTCATAGCCTCTTATAAAGTTATTTAGATTCCTATTACTTTTGATGAGTGTGAAGGATACCGAGTCTTCTTAACTATATCTATTTTATGACCTAATGGCATATCACTCTATCTATAGCTATATTATGTTTATGCTCTTCTTTTGACATCATACCCTTTATTGATCGATCCTCTCTATTTATTTTCTTCAACATATGCTTTAAACATTATATGTCCACTAATTACCATACTTTATAATGCTAGGTCACAAAACTTGTATCCTTTTACTCCTTTAGAGCAACCAATGAAGATACACATATCTTTAACTTTATATCAAGTTTAGAACTTTCATAACTAAAAACATGCAAATAAACACGTCAATTAAAGTTTTTTAATTAAGAGAAATCTACCTTATTTAATGTCTACACTTTGTTTACAACTCTCCCATCTAAAGAAGTTTGCAGTAATCTGTTACTGAGATAACAAGTCATATTCACTACTTTCACCCATAAAATCTTAAGGAGCACTGTATTCATTAGCCCTTTCTCATAAATATGTTTATCCTTTTTGAAAATACAAATTGTTATGATGTTTCATATTGTGTCATATCTTTTAATCTTATGCTCCTTACAAAATTTATGAAATTATGAGTCCTTTTACTTAGTATTGTTATCTAATCTCAGATACTTTACTTTTTTTCTTGTCTAGTTCTCCACCATAACTAATACACTTTAAACTTTACAAACACCCTAGATTTTTTTTATAAAGTATAACATCATTTCCTTAAAAATCATCTATAAATGTCAAAAAGCAATAAGATCCACCCACCTAAAAATCTCTAGTAGGCTTTCATAAATCATTATGTATATAGTCTTCTTTCGATTTAATGTTTCTTTATTTTGAATGTCACCTTAGACTGCTTACCAAGCATCTAAAACTTTCAAAAATTAAACTTGTAGTATTTGACACCCTTCAATAGGCTCCTTTTATGATGTTCTATCATCCTTCACTCATTAAGATGACCTAGTCATATATGTCATAACGTAGTACTATAATCATCTAATACTATTATAACTTCTCCGACTACAACTACGCTCCTATAACTCTATAGATAATTTTCACCAATCTTAGCTGTTTCATCATAATCAGTGCGCCTTTTACCACTTTAATACTATCTATGTCAATTTTATAACTAAAATTATTTGTACGTAAGATACCCAAAAAATTAGGTTTTTACTTATTTTTGACACATGTAAAATATCACGTGGTGTTCTAATTGCATCATTAATCATCTTGATCTTGACTTGTCTTGATATGACAGTTTCACAACCAATATCATCCCCTGATTAGATAGTGCCAAACTTACCTAATATGTATGATAAAAACCAATCTTTATTTGATGTCATACGGTGTGAGCATTTCGTATTCATAATTTATAACTCCTAAATTTGATTAGTTAAATGTAGATATCTTGGACACTACAATATGAGTCTTTGCTTTATACTACATTAATAAACTTTGATGAATTATCATACTTGCTTTCATCATCCTAGTTCTTCTTGTTTAGATACTTGCTCTTAATATGTATAATTTTCTTACACTTGTAGCATTAGACTATCCTTTTAACCTTATATTTATATTAGAACTCCTCTTATATGAGCTATCCTTATTCTCCTTCCTCCTATGATCCTGGTTTCCCCTCGTAAATAGTCTTTCACTTTGAAAGAGTTCACTGGTATTGAGTCTTTGTTGGTTATGAGCTAATAATGCAACGATGAAGTCTTCCACAATGTCTCTTTACTTAATATGAGCATGATCACTAGATGTTCATATAATGTAGGTAACAAGCAAAACATAATCATTTCTTTGTCCTCATTTATAATATTTACCTCGAGTCTCAATAAATGACTACTTAGATACATTGATATGTTTTTCGAAATATCCTTATATCCTCAGCTTGTATAGTCTCTTCTTTAAATACAACTTATTTATGAGAGATTTTAACATGTGTTGACTCTCTAGTTTCTTCCATATCTTTATAGCGATACAATCTCAATGATATGATATATGTCATTATCTGTCATATAGTCATATAGTTTAAGCTTCTCGAGCCTATAACTCTTCCCAATTAAGCTCATCCATATCTTTTGGTTTATTTTCTCACAACCCTTCAACATGTCTTATTGCACTAATAAGTTCATTCTTTATTGCCATAGTCTAGCATTCTCAACTATGCTTTAATAACACTTGTTAATAAATAATATGCAGCAAGAAAATAATAAAAAGAATCAAATAATAAGAACATAAGAATATTTTAGTGAGGTTCAGTCAATTAGGTGTTTTTATATTAATAGAAGCTAATATATATATATATACACACACACACACACACACAAATATACATATGAAATATGTAACTTTCATTATAAGGGAGTTCAATAGTGAATTAGATACTATCAGCTTATAATAATATAGAAAAACCTAATTGACTAAACCTTTCTAAAATAGTATACATATGACAAGGATCATGTCTCAGATTATGTATCTAAACATAGACATAGGCTTTGACATACTTGTGTTTTAGTTTGTGAATCTCTATGCTTCTTTGTATACATGGACATAGGCTCTAATATGCCTATGTACCAAATCATATTCCTCTTTAAAAATTTTGTTGCTACAAAAATACACCTATATTCTAAATTGTATCTTCACTTTTGATTTTTTGATAAAAGGACACATCTTAGCATACAGTCATGTTTATCAAAGAACTTACAAAATATTCCTTTTTTTCTTGAAACTTTAAGACTGTGCAATGTTATATATGAACCATACATAATACGTGATTAGGAAAATTGAGCAAATAAGGCAAGAAGGAAAGGACTAAACAACTAAAGATGGTAGGAAAGTCTAGGCTCGCCAGCCCACCTTGACTCAAATTCAATAGGCTTAGCTCAAATTGACCCAGCTTTAGGTTGAGCTCAAGCTTTTTTAAAATTTTTTGGAACTTTATACCAAGCTTGGGCTTAGGCTTAGCTTGAAGCTTGAACTCCAACTATATATGACAATCATTGTGTTTATTTTGTTTAATAAATAAAACTTCATCATTTCTTTAATAATAAAAAAGGACATCTAATTCAAGCATTATTAAAGATGATTTAATGACAAGATCCTATTCTAAGTCTTAATTTAACATTAAAAAGATTTCCTCTCATCTTATTTGATTATGTAAGATAAGATGGATAATTTAGATCTTAAAAGAGGTAAAGTCACACCAAATTTAATCACTTAGTTTCCTTTCTATGTAAGGAGGACTGCCCTAGAGATAATTCATCCATATTATACTTTATTATTCTATATAACACTCATGAAAGCTCTTATTGACTTAAATGTTGAGTTGTCTTTAATAGAATAGCTCTAATATCTTTGATTTTCTTTTATAAGCCAAGCACCTTGTGTTAAGCTTAAAGCCTAAATGATTTTATCATATACTTATAATTATTTAAAAGGTTACTCACTAGTTTGGTTATTGAGTAGATAACTTTATTGTCTTAACTTCCTTTTCTAGTAAAGAGTTGACCTATTCTTGAATAGTTTTTAAGATAACATAGTTAGCAGATGATGCAAAATAAACTTGAAATAAGAATTGTACAAGGAAAGAACCTAAATCAATTGAGTGATTTCTTTTTCTTTTTAAGATATTCTTCATCCTTTTTTCCATAGGCAAGCAAACCAGCTAACCAGGCTACAATCTCTGATCCTTGCTAAGATTACCTATAAATAAAGTTAGCATTTCTTTTTCTTAAGTTTGATTCGCAATAGTCATCAATTCTATAAGAAGAGAGAGTTGAGCTCACTTTATTTTTTAATTTGTTACTTATCTAAGAGTTCTTAACTATCCTTCACTTATGGAACCAGATTATGACTACTACTCACTACAACACTAACTCAAACTAATAAGAGCTACCTCATCAATATCCAAACCCAATAGATTAAAGCCAAGTAAATCTAGGATGTTGCCTACTTTTTTGTATACTTGAGTTGGGTTAGACTCTTTTTCAAACTTGTCCATAGTAGGTTTCATTCCATATAAGCATTGATGTTTACACAATGAATATGCTCTTTAAATTTGAATCTCATATTGATATCTATGGTCATCTCGAGTCATAATTATGATATATATGAAAATATGTGACCTTAAATAATATAGGCTAAAATTCTATCATTTTGACATCATTACAAATCTATAAAAAAAATGGCAAAGGTATTCCTTGATTTATACTTGAGTGTGCTCTAATAATCAAGTTAGAATTCTGAAAGTTATATTTATTAATTTTAAAATAATTATTTTCTAGTTTGTTGCTTTTTAAAATTACACATATTATCTTCATATTTGATGATTATAAAAATTTATTATATTTTTAAAAATAATTTAAACTAAAATTACTAATAGGATATTAAACATAAATCAAAATTATGTCTAACTATTATTTTATCAATTCTTTTTTAATATGTCTTAAAATTAACATATGCGTTTTAATGTCTTCCTCTTCCTCGTTATGATGTTTCTACTTTCTTATATATACGTATTACATAAGAGAAGTCAACCTGCTCGAGTTATAAGAGCATGGAGACGTGGGATAGTGACTAACTAGACGACCACTATTAAAAGCAACTTTTAGGTTGTATTTTTTCCAATGTAATTAAAGGCATTACTAAATTATATTGATTATTTTGTTTTGTTACAATTTAAGACATAAGATATAATGTAAACTACATTACATTTAAAATCGTGCCTTTTTACCTAAAGAAAATTATTTACATATTTTATAGTTATCAATTTTTTAAATGTATGTCTCACAAATTTACCTTAGATTATATTCATAGTTTATAGTTATCAAAATTTTCAATGTATAGCTCACAAATTTACCTTAGATTATATCTCCTTTAATTATTTTTCTCAAATTATAGTGATACTAGATATTAGTTGAACTCATCATTAATTTATAGAGTTCAAATCACCTGTTATTCATGATATTAGGATAAAGTTCAAATGATTTCCTTCAAAATTAATGAAGACTTCAAATTAACAAGCTCATTAGCTTTAACTAGCCAAAAAAGGTAAATTAAACGTTGATCAAACATGATAATCTTTGTCATTATGTGAATTTATTATTGGTGTATGCCCTATAGCCAATCAATTAATTATAGAATTTGTGACATAATTAATTAAGGGCAATTTTATCTTTACGTTTTTATTAATTATATTTGATGTATTAATACTAAGGGTAAAACCTAAAAATTCTTGTACATTTGAAATTATGATGAGATCATGATTATGATATTTAATTTGTATTTTTGTATTATTCCAAAAATATTCCTAGTTGTAGTTCCATTAAGATGAGATATTGATGAAATGGTATTAATAGCACGTATTATATACTTTCTTATACAGATAGTGATTGATCTCATAAATTAAAGTATGAAGATACTTGAACAAATGTGCATGTGCTTATTAGAGAATAAGTTCATTAAATTAACACGATGATGAGGATTCCAAATGGAGTATTACTTATGTACGTGTAGATTTCCTCATTATGATAGTTATATAATTGATCATTATACTTGAGATAATCAAATTATCTCATATGAGAATTACTATATTTTGATACTACTTATGATATATTCTATTTATGATAGCTCAGTTGTTAGTGCTTAGATATAGTATGAATCATACAGAGATAGTTGAGTAAATCGATAAAAGATTCATCGCTCTAAAATAATTAGAGATAATGTTCCCTCGTTTTTAATTAGTAATGATCTAAGGAATTTTCTGGCTAGAGTGAATTGATATTTGAAAAGATGTTTTCAAATATCAACTATAGATCAATTATTAATTAGCAAGAATGAATGTCTGGATTTAAAAGCGTAAACACTAAATCCATACATTATGTCCAATTTAAATATTAAACAATGAAATGATTAAATTATACATCATAAACATCACAGATAGGTTCAGTCAAACTACTTTGACATTATTAATATTTGGGTGATTATGATATCTACTAGACGACAATCTTGATCTATGATTATAAATTATTAATTAGAGGATTAAAATAAATTAAAAAGAGTTTTAATTTATCTAATTTTAATTATGAATTAGAATTAAAATTTATTTTCATTTCCAAAATATTAGGAACCCAATGAGTCACCCACAAAAAAGCAATTAAAAAGAGAAAAATTAATTTAAATTAAGATGGACTTAGTTATGAAGTTTAAGAAATTTCAAGGATTAAATATGAGATATTTGATTTTATTAAAATCAAATTATAATTATAAGAGCTAGTATTGTTAATCACTGTTGGGAAGGGCGATATCCTTTAGAGGAAGAGGCAATCTAAGGGCCTTAGATGCGATGGAGAAGATGAGCCTCGATCCTTAAAAGAAGGAGACGAATGAAACACTAACAATAAAGTAGTAGGGGGCAGTGATAGGAGTGAAAGTAAGCGGCGATGACATAGGATATAAAGAAACCCTAACTTAGGAAGAAGATAGGGCCACCAGGAGTGTGTTTGATGGAGACGCAACACGTGCTAGTCAATGCTTGACTACGGCACGCGCCTTATGAAAAAAGAAATTTTGTTTTAAATTTATTCATAAGCCTTTCTTTTAGCTAAATTAGTTTAATTGAGATTACATTGATTTAAATTTCAAATAAATTTGAAAATGTTTTTCTCACTTGTTTTCTAATTATTTTGAAAAGGGCTAATTTTATTAAAATTATTTTGAAAATTAGTTTGGTTTCTTAAGAGTTGCATTATTAAATTAAATTAGTTATCAAATCAATAATTAAAATCAAGGAAAGGTTTTAGAAGGTCATAATTAGATTATGTTAGAAGACTAACATAATTAGATTATATTAATTAAGATGAGATCTTAATTTTAAAATTAAATTATTTATTTTCATTAATTATATTATGATTAATAATTTAATTGATTCCTAATTAATATTTTAGAAAATTATTTTTTTGAAATCAACCTAACTGAATTTCAATTAGATTGAAATTATTGATTAATTAAACTCCATTAAAATTTAAAAATATTTTATTGAATAGTTAAAAAAGGTATTTGTTAATTAAAATTATTTATTTCAATTTGATTCGAATAAGATAAGTTTATTATTTTATAGGGTTGTTACTTTATTTTATTTAGAAATTGTTTCTTTATTAATTTAAATAATAACTTTCTTAGTTAATTAGAAAATGTATCTTTCTTGATTAAATTTGAAATGTTTTTATTTAAATTAATTTAAGAAATGACCCTTCTTTGATATTTTATAAAATATTTTTGTAATATTAACTTATTATTTTCTAATTAATTGAGAAATTAATCTCTAAAATAATGGAATGAATTTTCTTAATTAAATTTAAATTTTATATTTAATTTTAAAATTTGTTTGCTTTTGACATTAGAAAATAATTTTCTAATTATGGATAGTTTTCTAATGTGTTACTTATAAAATTTTGAAAAAGAAAGTTTTCTAAATTAGAATAAGTTAGAAGAGTAATACATTCAAAAAATAAGTTAGAAGAGTAGTTTAATGAAAAATATTTTTAAAAATTCATTAAAGGAGTTAAGATAATAGGAAATTTCCAATTAAATTTGAAAAAATCAAAATTAAATGAAATTGAATTTCTATTTGGACTACGATTTTGATATTTTTAAGAATCAATAATTTAATATATTCTAACTATCAAAAGAGCTGAAAATATTATTTTAGATTATGAATATTGTATTGATAGTTAGAATCAAACAATATTTCGTGCTTATAATTTGATTATATTTGCATGAGAAATTGTATGTTTAATATGTATAATATTTTACATGTAATGTGTGTCAAATAAGGCTATAAAAAATTAAATCTGTGTCTAAAATATTAAGTACATGTTAAAAATGTGATAGTTACTTTCTATTATTTAAGAATAAAACCATAATTTTATTTATTGAAAAGCTTATTGAGTAAACTCGAGGCTCGTTCAACCTGAATATATTTTATCTTAAATTAATGGGTCCTACTTAACTAAAATTGTAAAATTTTGACCAGCAAACTCATAATTATATGAATTTAGAGGTAGGAATAAAAATAATATTATTTTGACAAATAATTATCTCCTAATGGATTTGTAGTCATATGAGATGTGATTGATAAAGTTATTATCTACTTAATATAAGTTTAGTTGGTTTGTTGAGCAAACTCGAGATCAACTAAATTTAAATGAGATCCTAGCCCATAGAAAGATTAAAGCAATCTTTTGGAATAGTAGTGAGTGCTATTATTTTGAATAAAATAGTGCGATTAACCTAATAAATGATTAAAGTTCAATCTTAATTGGTTGTCATAGCATGCAACCAATTACTTGCTTTCTTACATATTAAGTAAAAAAATACTTTTGGTTAGTGTAGTTGATACTAAGTTAATAAACCGAATATCTTAGACATAGGTTAGGTATGAGAAGAGTTCTTAAAGTCTATTTACAAAATGTATATCTATTATGGAACTTTGCTATAATCTATGATGAGGATTTCGTAGCAAAGTTATAGAGATATGTCAATATCATATATATGATAAAATGTGATAACATTTTGAGTTAATTAATGTCTTATAAAATTTAATGACAACATGTAAGATGAATGTTGACACCATAATAGTATAATGCAAGAGGTTGCATAAAATAATGCTAAAAAATAAAATACTTTGATGAAATTGTTTCACTCATTTTAGCC
>JANSVA010000004.1:32841841-32854199 GCA_025504915.1 Erythroxylum reticulatum
GCTAAGACTCAATTTCATGCCAATTTTGAAAATCTTAAAGACAGAATTAAATTTCGAATTCTTCAAGAAAGTTGTATAAATATGTCTATAGTTTAATATGAATTAAAAATAAATACATTTAGAAATCTAAAGATCAAGTTATAATTAAAATACCGAAGCATGTTCATGAAAATTCTCCAGTTCAAAACATTCCAGCACATACCCTCACTTTGAGTCGATCAATCTTTTCCTAATGAATTCAGATGGCTCTAAATTTTTATGGAGAGAAAGAAAAATGTCTTAGGAGTATATTGTTTCAAGTTCCAAGTCATTTAGAGATCTTCAGGCCAAGTAATGACCAAAATACCGATGTCTGCATAGTGAAACCTATTCAGTGAAACTACTACAATTAACTCACATCTTACACCTTCAATACCCCCTTCACCAAAATTCATGAATTACACTTCAATTCGAACTTATTAATGCCTCAATTAAACATTAATTTTCTATCCAGAACAAATTCCAAAGTCATTCAGTAAACAGCTCACAATCCTTATCTTTCATACATTAAAACCAAAACAGCATATACCAAACCAGAATTATTTTTTTCAGCGCCGAATGTTCAACATCATAATGCATATTTCAGGCCAAATTAGTTATCATAAAACTTATATGAATACATGCTATCAAGTGTAGAAATCCTTACCTCTTTAACTTCAAATTCCTACTACAAAGAACTAGTAGAACCAACCCTTCCAAATAATCAACACATATAAAGATTTGCAAGTGAAAATGATCCAAAACCAAGCAAAATCCCAGAAGTTGAGAGGGGTGAGTAGTTTCGATTGAAAGGAGCAAAAGTTAGTGAGTAGGCTGCTGAAATAAGCTAGAGAGATTCAATTCTTGCTTTGCTAGGTGTCCTCAAATTATCAAGCCATATGTCTTAATGCATGTAAGGCCATTTGCCTAATTAAGATGCTGCCACTAGTCACCTACAAAACCAGTCCACATGTCAATCATCCAATGGTGCCAAATGTCATTTAAAGTATAGGTGTAGTCATACTAATTTTCATGTACCAATTTCACTTGGCACTTGATACTTTTCCTAGTCCAAATATACATTTAATTACCTTAATCCTCTAATGGTATCAATTAATTCCAATTTACTAACTATAGTCCTTCAATACTAAAATTCAAGTCATAAGCCTTTCACATTCAAATCATATCACAATTTTAACTCCTACCTCACATATACTTTCATGAACATGTATCATTTCAACTATAGTACATTTTGGGGTCTTATAGTTAGTACATACTATTAGGTGTGAAATACTTTCACGAGATGTGATGAACAGGGATAATGTCAAGGGTTGAGTGGTGTCAGCTCAGTAAACCCTTGTATAAAAACTATTTTTGTTAGTGAAAGTATTAAGCTGGGTGAGGGCCCTGTAGATGTAAGCAAGTTGTGCAAACTACGTTACCAAATTTCGATGTTGATTTTTTATTTATGTTTGTTTGTTTAATTTTTTTGTTTTTGATTGTGTTATTAGCAACTACGACCAAATCAAAAAGTTTGCAAAACCATTACATCCTTAAAACTTTTAGGAGCAATTTACAAACTTGATGTTTCTGAGCTTTAGCATACCCGTCAGGAGGAACCATGTACACTTCTTCATCTAGATATCCATGAAGAAAAGAATTATTGATATCTAGTTGATGAAGCAGCCATGAATGAGCTACTACAATCGCCAAGAAAATTAGACAGTAACAACTTTTTCAACTAGGGAGAAACTGTCGATAAAATCTACTCCTTCAACCTGATCAAAACCATTAGCGACCAGTCCAGCATTGTATTTATCAACTGTGCCATTAGTTTTGAGTTTGATCTTATATACCCACTTTGAACCGATGGCCTTTTACCTAGTGGCAACTCTGTTAACTCCCATGTTTTGTTATCCTCAAGTGCCTATAACTCCACTTTTATGGCATATATCCATTCCTATTTTAGTCTAGCTTGATTAAAAGAAAATGGCTCTTGAATATTAGACATTGTAGCTAAATATGAAAGGTATGATGTAGAAAGATTAGGTGAGTGATGATAAGGAAATGTTTGTGGTGTAAGGTTGTTGTTAGTAATGGAAGAAGGAATAGAATGAACAGTAGATGAAACAAAATCATTCAACCATGTAGGTGGTTTTCAAGCTCTGTCACTTTTCCATAAACGTGACTAAGTTGGTATCATAATTATTGATTCATTTGGTAAGGGAAGTGTAGCCAAAGGAGGCAAAAAAGGGTCATATGGTGGAGAATCAATGGGATGATCACAAGGATTAGGAATATCAGCATCAGAGAAATCAAAACAGTTGGGTAAAGGAGTAGAGGCTGAAGTGTCATGTAACTAATGATAAAGAAAAATCTATTCATGAAAATGAACATCTCTAGAGATAAGAACTTTATGGTTTTGGATATCATAGAGTTTGTATGCTTTTTGTCCAAGACTATAACCAACAAAAACACATTTATATACCTTTGTATCGAATTTTCATTTAACAAGGTTAGTGTTTGCAACAAAACAAAGGCAACTAAAACTTCTAAGGTGATTATAAGATAGTGGTTTATGAAAAAGAATTTCATATGGGGTTTTCCAAGAAAGTCTAATAGATGGCATACGATTGATTAGATAAGTGGCAGTAAGTATAGATTCTCCCCAAAACTTACTTGGAAAATGGGATTGAAACATAAAAGCTCTTACTATCTGTAGCAAGTGCTTATGCTTTATTTCTACCACCCCATTCTATTGAGGGGTATGGAAATAAGATCATTGATGAATGATTCCATTATTGGTGAAAAGCAAAAAACAATCTTGATTCAAAAACTTTGAACCATTAGCACTTCGGACCGTTTGTACTTTGAGATTGAATTGGGTTTGGGTCATTTGGAAGAAAGACTAAAGAATGCAAGGCACTTAAGAGTTATATTTGAGCATAAATGTCCATATACATATACTAAAATCATCAACGAAAGTTAAGAAAAAAATTAGATTCACTGATGTTTTGAGGATGATAAGGACCCCATAAATCCATATAAATGAGTTCAAAACATCAGATTGTATGTATATCACTATTTGGAAAAGAATGTCGCTGCATTTTTGACATAAGACAGATATCACAAGTAGTTGGGTAATCAAAATGAATTCTATTCATGGAATAAATGTGACTGGTTATAATAGTTGAAGGATGCCCAAGTCTACTATGTCATACTATCCCATCCATTACAGAAACTTGATTGACAAAAGAACAAGAAAAAACATTTGTTTTTTCAACATAAGACTTTATGACATGCTAATCAAAAGAAGAATGATCAAGTATGTATAGTTTGCCAATTGTTTTCTGATAGTTTGCCAATTGTTTTCCCAACAGCTAGTATATCATTAGTCTTCAGGTCCTATAGAACACAACAAATGGGACAAAAGATGAATTTGATATTTGTTATGGTTGTTAACTTGTTAACAAGTAGCAAGTTAAAATGGAAACGCTTTGGTTAAGGTAAGATTATCTATCAAATGTATATCACTAGTCTGATTAACAAATTTAGCAATTCCTTCTGGTAGATAAACAAGAGTTGGTTGAACGGTTTTCATTTTTGTTACATCCATACACATATGATTAGAAGCTCCAGTGTTTATTATCTAAGAGTCAGTTTCAATTAATTTAAGAGAACTAAATAACGGTATGGAATCGTACCTGCTACACATATGATTGGAAGCTTCAATGTTTATTATCCAAGAGTCAGTTTCAATTAATTTAAGAGAACTTACAGAATGGTATGGAATTGCACCTACAAATTATGCAAAATTCACATTATTTCCTCTGGTTATGCTAGAAGTCATTGTCCGTTTCATGAATCTTTCCACTTCTTGCTGAATCAAGCTAGAAATGTTCATCAACCAATTATTGGTGCTATTATAAATATACTCTATATGCAGCTTTTCTATTTTTCCTATTTCTACCAAATTTGCCAAAATTTTCTAACATTTTTTGTTTATGCTCTTTTAACTCCTTATACCTGTTTGGATAGCCATGAATTTTGAAACAACTATCTTTGGTATGTCCGGTCATTTTGCAAAAATCACACTTTAATTCAGACTTGTCTAAGGTATCTCTTCGTTTATAATTCCCTTTCCTACCTTTATTAATCTTAATTACTTGTCCTCTAATGAACATGACACTGTTGTTATTGGGTTTAACTATTGTCAGATGAATTTATTTCTGTCTCTCCACTGTCAAAATGATTGAATATGCTTTGCCAATACTTGGTAATAGATCCATCACCAAAATTTGATTCTTAACCTAGTTGTAACTTTCATTCAACCCATCAAAAATTGTATTAAATTATGACTTGAATTGATCTCCTTCATTTTCTTTCCAGTTCCACATGAACACTTTGGCATTAGTAACAAACATCTTAACTCATCCCATAGTTTTCTTTAGTGTTGTACAATACCGAAAAATAGACATATTTCCTTGTGCAATTGTATTGATTTCTCTTTATAACTGATACAAAAGAGGACCATCACATTCTCCATATCTCTTCCCTAATTCCTTCCAAAGCTTAAAAGCACCTGAGGCATACAAATAAGCATTAACGATCTCTTTAGAAATTGAATTTAATATCCATGATGTAACCATACTACCAACTCGACACCATGAATCGTAAACTAACGAATTTTCATATGGTATTTTGTATCTACCATCAATGAATCCTAGCTTCATTTTTGCTTTGAGAGCTAACTTCATATCACGACTCCATGAAAGCTAATGATTACCTATTAAAGGAGAAGTTACCAACGCCATTCCAGGATGATCAGATCCTTGCAACATTAATGAACTGTTCATAGTTTGAGTAACAAAATCCTTTATCTTTGAATCGAAATCCTCCTCCTCCATACCGTGATGAAAACGATTAACAAAAAACTCTTTAATAACTCTGCTACGATACCATGAACAAATCGACATAAGAAAGAATCTCAATATTTTCTCATATCATTAACCGCAACTCATCACTGGCTATGTACAAAACTTAATCCACTAACCGACTAACAGAATAACTGCTACACAACTCACTCTTTCACGTGGAAAAATAAATAAATGAGTATAGAGAAGGTCTCACGGGTGTGATTTGTTAAGTCACTCCCGTGAGATCTCATGTTAAGTCATACCCGTGATACATAACTATTTACAACTATTGTTCAGATCTCATGAATGTGACTTAACATGTCACAGCCAAGAGATATAACTATTTTTAACTATTGTTCAATAATGATATTATCTCTATCCTACATCAAAGTTTCTTCCTTATTAAATTCTACAAATTTCCAACAATATCTACCAGTTATTCCTTGCCCATAAATCTTATCTTGAAATTTATTATTTATTAATTTTCAAGTGAAGGATCCAACAACAAAACAACTTTTACTGGAGAAACAAATACAACATCTTTTAAAAATTATCATTATAAATTTTTTCAACCAAATTTTATTATTGTCTCCAAGATACTTGGAGAAAATAAGTTAACTTTATCTTTTTCCCTCTCTTTTTAATAAATATGAGCCTTTTTGTACGAGCAAACAAATCAAAGTCCATCTCCCACCAATTGCTCATGCTAGTTCTCAACCTTTTGAATTAGGCTTTTTTGTTGTTTTGGGTTATTTTACTTATTTCATTTGAGTATATTTTTAAAAATAAAAGAAATGTTTATAATATATTTCTCTATTCTAGGTGATGATTGAGAAATAATTTGATAAACCAATTCAAAATTTTCAAAGTGGTTGGGCTGATGAATTTCAAAAATAACTTCATATTTCAAAGCTAAAAGTATAATTCATTGCCTTGCATATCCGCACAAAAATCAAATGAAAATAAAGAGACAGCATAAACAAATACATCACTTGATTGAGATTAATCTTATTCTTCTATCATAAAGTCAAGTCCTTTCACATACATCACTTGATTGAGATTAATCTTATTCTTCTATCATAAAGTCAAGTTCTTTCACAATTTCACCCTGTGCGTTTCAAATATAAAAAATGTATATATTTGGGTGACTCTCCCAATCATCATTGACATTGACACCTTGTCTAATTAAATAGTTAAACTGGTAAAATTTATATAGTATGTTATGTTACTTTTGATGATAAAAATTATCCATATTTAATTACCAAAATGATGTCAATTTAGATAATACTGCAGTGTATGACTTCAAATTCTCTCTTAACACTCCAATTCGGCAACCTTTTACGCATGACTCTCTCCTCGCATGAAATCCTCTGTTCTTGTTAGCCTAGCTCTGTATTTGTCTCAATATGATGTCCTTTTATGTATATTTAGACATAAAATAGTATCATATTGGAGCATAAGTAGGATTGGAACAGACTAATGGAAAAGAGGATCCAAAACCCCTTCTCCTCCTCTGCTCATTCCGTTTGATGAATCCTTTCAAATTATTTACATCGCAATTTTTGTTTGACGTCACTTATCCCCGACCAGCCCACTTTCTTAAACACATGAATTAGGTTTTCATTCCAGCTTAAACAACTTAGATGCTACCATCTTATCTTTAGAATTTCAAGCCCCTCAAATTCAAACATTTCAAGCTTATCCCACCACGTACGCGTCACCTATCCAGCCTCATAAATTCTTATCTTATCCTCTACCATTTCGAATACAACCAGCAGCTGTACTCCTCTCTGAAATCAATCTCTTTTTTTTATCACATTATTCAACATCCTCCACTCCACCGTCATCACTCAGTTCCCTCTGTCATCTTCTTCTAACCACATTGGTCGAAATTTAATTGTAGATCTCCCTAATTATCCTTTCCATCACAGCGAGTCATCCACCAAACTAGCTCAAGAAACGAAAGGTCTCATTCTATGGCGTTACGTGAGAGTACTATGACCTCCCACACCATGGAAATTATGCAGCCCTAACGACCATAATTCGTCGTCCTTTTTTCATAGAACAGTCCTTTTCTAAAATAAAAAGTTACCTATACATCGAATCCACCGCCTACAATAAAGCCACACACTACCATGAATGGATCAAAGCCATGAATAATGAGATGCCTGCTCCTTGACAATCATATACCTGAAAATTGGTTCCCAGACCTTTAAATGCCAGTATCGTAGGCAACTAATGGTTTCTCGTACCAAATGAAAATCATGAGGCAGTATTAACAGGTACAAACCTTGCCTTGTTGCAGAAGGATATCACCAACAGTAGGTTATGACTATCATGAAACTTGTAGTCTCAGTGATCAAAGTAACAACCATTGGCGCTGTCATTTCCTATGTTACAATAAGATGCTGACTAATACAACTGGATGCAATAAATGTGTTCTTACATGGTCATGTTACGAAAGATGTATATATGGAACAATCCTCAGGTTATGTTGACTCATGTAGAGATCACTTTATGGACTCAAGCAGGCACTTTGGACTTGATTTGGTTGCTTAAGTAATTACTTATACCGACTTGGATTCCATTCATCACAAACTAATTCCTCCTTTCATCAAGGTGATGCCCATATTTTTCTCCTGATCTACCTAGATGACATTTAGTGACAGGTTCCTCTAAAGCTGTTATCCAAACTATATATTATTAGAAATTTGCAAGATGAATTTCCAATCAAAGATCTTGGGCCAGTTTCCTACTCCCTTGGAGAAGAAGTTCATTCCACCTCCAATAGAGTCTGTCTTAACCAACAGAAGTTCAAATAGGAATGGAAAATTCAAAAGTTTGTTCCACATGCATTTGCAACCACTCCTCCCCCCAACAAAATCGATGCCAAACTGCTCACCGTCAGAGGATAATAGCAACAAATTATCGGTGCCCTCCGGTATGCTCCATTAACTTGTCCTAATCTTGCTTTTATAGCGAAAAAAAATATGCAATTCACGCATTCACCGATGGATATTCATTGAAAGGCTCTCAAGCCATTGTTAGGGTACATTAAACAGACAATTATTCTTAGTCTCCATTTTACTACGGATTCCTATTATCATCTTTAATGTTATTCTGACAATGACTGGGATAGTTTTAATGATGATCATCTGTCTACAAGTAGATTTACCATTTATCTGAGTAAAAATCCGGTATCTTGGACAATTAAAAAAACAACCTACCGTAGCTTGTTCATCCATTGAAGGTGGGTATTAAGCAATTGTCAATACCACTGTGGAGGTAATCTGGATTCAATTTCTTTTACATGAATTATAACCTTCCTTTTGTCAACCATTAACACTTTGGTGTGATAATATTGGCGTTATCTATATCATCTTTAGTTCAGTTTTTCATGATTGCATCAAGCACATTGAACTTGACTATTATTTTATACAAAAAGAAAAGTTGCAGCTTACTTAATGTCTAAACAATTCATATCTATCATTAATCAAACAAATGATATTTTTGCCAATTCGATGTCAATAATTCTATTTCTATTTCTATAAAATAATTTATTTTATTGGAGTTGTAATAGAAAATAATTTATAAATATAATGTCTCCTCAATCTTATTATATCTTTTTTTATTTATATTTTATCCTTTTTCTTTATAAGTAATCATGTGTTCAAACATTAATTATTCGCATAATACAGTACGTATGGTAATCATAATTTGGACATTATTTAGAAATAACAACTACTTATGTATGCTAATTTAATTCATCTATCCCATATCCTGCCCCATCATAGTATCATAAAAGTTGTTATCCCATTCCCAAAGAGGTGATGTTTCTATATCCAGTGGCACAATGTTACTGCTCTGAGAGGAGTGGCCGTCGACGTGGTCACGTGAGTATTCTTTATCCGATGAGCTTATTTTGTTCAGCACAACTGTGGAGTTTCCATGAGATGTTCTTCTCTGATCATGCCCACGTTCTACTCTGCAGGTTACTTCACCTTTCCCTACCGCGAAAGATGGTCTTCTATCATAGGAGCGCAAAACTTTAGAATCCTTGTAGACACGGCACAAGCTGAATTCATTCCTTAACTGCGCAACATAAACACATCAAAATTATTCAAGAGCTAGGATTTAACTCCGAAAACTGTAAACAATGCCTTTATGATTATTATGATAATTATAAATGATATACGTTCAGCTTATTGCAAACTATAAGTCTAAAAAAGTACGGTAACATCATCTAATTTGTAATTTTAACTCGCAGTTTGAAATCCTATTTTAGGTTATTGCACTAACTCGCAGGAACGTTAGATGTTTATAATAAAAAATTAATAAGAATATTTACAATTGATGAGGATAGGAATAGTCGTAAGAAAACAATTAGACCTTAGGATTAGCTTGCTGCAATAATAAGAACTACAAGGTTACTGAATGTTATTTTATTGCTTACACTGTGGGTTGTTTGAGGGTCGAAACTAGTTGAGGAGGGCACTTCTTCTAAGACTTTGTATTCGTTCATCTTCCATTCAGTTTTTCGTCCGACTGGAGCCCTCCCATTGTAGAAAACCATGGTCCTTTTCTCACCGATACAGCGATTGTTGCTGGACGAATAAACCGAACTAGGAGTTCCTGTAGCTTTCCAATATCCAGTAGCAGTCTGTCTTTTTGGCCTCCCTCCACGAGCTTCGCTTTCTTGTCTGCGAACGAAGAAGAACCATTCTTTACTGTCTCCACGACACAGCTCTCCTGACATTTCTGAATATAAAACAATTAAAGCTGTGAAAATGCACCCAAGGATCGATGTTGTAGAGACATTAGGTGTTTATGCATTATGGAACCTAAAAATTTAAGCTACATATATATATATAGACAGATAGATATAGTCCCCCAACACAGAATCTGCACTTGATTAAAAACGACTGAATACAGAAACATAAAAGTTCAATTTAAACCAATTAAAACTAATGGAAAAGTGAGAAAACCTAATGCTTTAATAATGAAGACCATACAGAAAAAGCAGAAAACTGAAATTGAAGCTGTATGAACAACAAAGTGGTGGTTATTTACGTGGAAGGTCCCATGGGTTGAAGCCACATATATCGAGAACCGGTATAACTCGGTTCATAGCCCGGTTCAGGTCCTCTCGCTTTCCTTGTAGCTTGTTATGCAGATAAAACGAGATCAGTTCTTCTTCAGTTGGATAAAAACGAAACCCGGGTTGCGCTTCACCATACGACTCAGGTTGTGAATTCTCCATGTAGTTTACTTCTGTTCTTTAACCAATACTGGTTTTGCAGGGGATTTGCACTTCACTTCCATGCTCCTATATATAGTAGTAGTAATAACCATAAGCTATAGTAATCGATGTTGATAGAGCAAAACGAGTGGCAGAAAGGAAGCTTTCCTTGGAAGACTATTCGTTAGGAAGAAAAATGTTATTTAGTACTGGTTGAATTGCATGCAAGTTAATCCGAGAAGAATTGCAATACCATTAACTTATTGTTCTACCAAAAGTTAAAAGCATAAAGTACTCGAATTTGTTCTTGGCTTTGATTCCTTTGGAAGTTAGTCTAACAACTCATTAATATTTCCATATACCTTAGGAAAACAACGGATCAATTTATGGTTAACAAAAAGTCAATATTTATATGTGTCTTTTTTTTTTTCCCCTTCTACGAGAGAGAAAATTAAATATTAATTAAACGATAAATAAGAATGTTGTTACTTTATTTAATAGTAAATATATCTGTTTTAGTAGTTAATGAATATGTACATTGTAAACTTTGCGAGTAAAAAACGAAAAACATTGCGAGAATAAATGTAGCTCAATAATGATCCAGCTTTTCTAGTTCATGAAAAAGCGACAATGGCCTTTAGCACCAAGTACAACCACGTTGAACAGATATCAAATTTGGAGTTATCTTCAGAGAGTAACAATCACTATATTATTTGCTTAGAAAACTGTAGTTTTGATTGGACCTGACTGAGTTAATCAGTTTTAAACATCTTTAATAAAAACTATGTTTATCCAATTTCTTATTCCATACTAAAGAAAATTGTAGTTTTGCTAATGAGAGGTCGGTCGAAACTAAAGCAGCAGTCCCATTCATATCTTACAAGATGATCTTGCGTGCAGTATACGAGAGATATAACCAACCTTATGCAGTCTATTTCTTTTCTCTGTTAAACCGATTGAAAAGTAATTATTCTATGTATCCGCCAACTGTCGCTTCTGCAATGAAAAGAAATAAAACCTTTCAGGCTATCCAGGTAGGCCTTTGAGACTATAGTCCTGTTTGGCAATAGCTTATTGTATTTAGCTGTTAGCTGATAGTTGATTATATCAGTTGATTTGACTAATATATTGCATTAGTTGTTTGTTAAAGATGTTTGATAAAATTAGTTGTTTAGTATTAGTTGTTTATGTGTAAGATGACTCATGAGGATATAACTTTTAAAAAAATTATAAGGAAATGAATATTATATATTTTAGTATTTAGATATTTAATTCTACAAAAATTAAGTTTATAACTCTAATAAAAATCGTAGAACATATAATAATAATAATAATAATAAGAAGAAGAAGAAGAAGAAGAAGAAGAAGAAGAAGAAGAACTAATAATAATAATAATCATCATCATCATCATACATCCAAATATAAAATATAAGACTCTAAATGAAGTTTAACAGCACAATTCAAATAGAGTAAAAGAAATGAACGTCATCATTTAAAGCAAAGGTTTATAACAATTTAAGAACGACTTCAAACTGCTATTAAACTAGAAGTAATATTGTCACAAATAATTGTCATCTCTCGAGTTCTTTGTTCTTCAATGCCTTCTTACGTAGAGTTAACTTTAACATCTTAAAATACATCTAGAAGTATAAATTCAATAACATCTTAAAATACATATAGAAGTATAAATTCAAGATCTTGATCAATGATGTTAAAAGCTGGGTCGCCAATTGTATTTCTTCTAATATAGTTATGCAATATAAAAGCTGCACAAATTATTCTATTTTAATCCATCAATGAATACTTAGGCATTTTCTCCAATATCTTCCGTCGAGCCTTAAGAACACCGAAAGCCATCTCAATACAACTTCTCAATGATAAATGAGCTCGATTAAAAACTTCTCGAGATCCTGTTGGATTTGTACCACGAAACTCTGATTGATGATACCTTGTCTTTGGGTAAGGTATCAAATATAATTCTCTTTCCGAATAGACTTTGTCAACCAAGTAATATTTACCTGAGTGTTTATAAAAGAAATATAATTATTATAGATGACATCATAAAAAGTCTAAATCATAAATAGCAATCACTACAAAAGTTAAGGCAATTAGTGACAAATTTTTTGTGACTAACCATTATTTTGTCACAAATACGAGGTTTTTTGTGACAAGACAATAGATTGAC
>JANSVA010000004.1:32907749-32919089 GCA_025504915.1 Erythroxylum reticulatum
GGTGTTCCGAGTTGTGAAAGCTTTCAGCTTTTGAAACCCTGTAAATGGCTCATTTTCTTGTCAGAAACATTTACAGGGTCTCTTGGACGCATGCCCACGTAAGGTGAATTGGTACATTTTGAAAAAGCTTTTTTTTTATCACCGTTTCTCTGAAGGTTAATGAACTGGCAAGAATGATGAAACAATTAGATGGGTGAATGGATTTGATCCATTATGATCTCAACTTCTGAGGCATAGGAGTTGCCTGACTTGTCTGTTTGTCAGTACCTCTGGAAACGATGTTGCTTTTTTTTATATTTTTATTTTAAATCAATTTGTTCATAAACTGTAGATGACTTTATTTGGTGTTAATTTTGCTGGAATTACATTGGCAAGGATGATGAATCAATTAGATGTGTGAATGGTTTCATCCATTTTGAACTACAATTTCTGAGGCATGTGAGTTGTCTGACTTGCCCCGTTACTTTGTTGTTCATCTCAAAACTGGTAGCTTTATTATTGTTGATTGTATTTGCAAAGCTTTTAGTAGACGTCTTCCATTTATTCCATAACTCGTGTTTTAAGTTGATGATGACAAATCCAAAGGCTTGTTTCTCAAAACATTCGCAGTGGCCGCCTAAGAGCTTTCGCCTTCGCCAGGCTTGAGAGCTGCTGCTGCTCTTATCCTTCCTTGGATGTCTGAAACAATTGTCAACACTTTTAAATTGTATAATCTGTTGCTACTGGCATTAAAAAGGAAGAGTGACAAAATGGAGAGGATTGAAAAGACAAGAAAACTAGATTGAATAGAGTTCTTCTTCTTCCCCGACTTGTTAACACGGTTATTGAACTTAAAAGTCTTTCTTAATCTACGAGAAATAGAAAAAGGAAACAATGGTATGAAGTATTTTCGTTATTCTTTCGACGTTCATGTATATAGGGCATCTGAATCTGACTACTAGATGATACATTCAATGGCCTAGGCGGTTTAACGTTCTTGGCAGAATGTTTATCCATTAGTTTCATTTTTTCAGCCAGCAGATAGCGTATTACTGTAGTAATAAATCTTAGCCAATAGCCATCCCTTAGGACTGCTAACTTTTCGTATTTGGTAATACAATTGCAGCACAGTTTTATGGAGGTGTGAAATCCTGTTTTTTTGGTTTCCCACTGAAAACCGGTTCATTGAAAGAACCGACAATCATTACACACTAGAAAAATTAACCCAGGTAGAAAATCGGATTTGCAAAAGAGTTAGCTAACGATTTAGTACAAGTCGCTAAAGACTAGTCAATCCAATTACAAGTTCTAAGAAGGAAACAGAAATTTAAACAATGCCAATATAAGACATAAGACTTAGCAATCTTGACAATTACACTAAAACATAGCTCAATTACCAGTAAGAGTCACAACCGTAAGCTACATTAAGTCCTTCCGGTCCAACAGATGCTTCAACCAATAGCAAGCAATGATGGAAAAGGAATTGGTATAGCAGTAACCGTTACAAAATAACCCCTCTAATACTAAAACAGAATTAAGATCCTAAGTTCCATCAATGTTTATTTTAGAGATAACCTACTTCTGATGGGAGATTTCATCTATGAGGAAACCTTGTTGGAATATTTAAATCGTCCTAAAGCAGCTTTCCATTCGTTGAAAAATTTATCAACACTTGAGACCAAAGAAGGAATAGCCACTGTGTTCTTGCCATGCCCAATTTGGTTTCTATTAAATTAGAGCATGTGACAAAAAGAATGATAAAATCCTCGTAATAAAAAGTAAGAATCTATTGAAACCATTACATTAAACTTGAAATATCTAGGGTCAACACATATATAAAGAGGAAAAAGGAATCAAAATGTATAAGTAAAGTGTAAGCACATGAAAAATGGACTCATTTTCCACCTTGCATACGTAACATGCTTGGTTTCACAAAGGTCTGCTTTAAACTTAAACTTCTATCGTGCGTCATGCCCACATTCATGCGGCAATCCTGCTTAAGTTCGCTGAAGCAAGATTTAGCCTTCTCACGTGAATGTCGCCAAACAATTATTCCGTTAGCCCTCAAACACTTCACGCATACATAAGTGTTTAAAGTGTTTCTCTCACATACAAAATAACACAAATGTAAAACAGAGTCAAAAAAAAGCAATAAGAGATTTATATATATAGTTGAAGCTACTCTTTCATTAACTCTCAACAAAATGTTATCAAAAGACACAAGTAACTCCTCGTCACAAGAAACTTCCTACTCGAAATATTCATAAGGAACTTCTTACTCAAAGCCCTCATAATGAGAACTCTCCCAAAAGCTCACAACTCTCAAAGCTCTCTCCTTTGAGTGATTTCTCTCAATAAGTGAATGACTCAATGATTGAATTCTCTCTAGCTCTCAACTTTAATCAGTTATTTATAGGCTCCTCTTGCTTGGAAAGCAAGCTCAAGATCTTTAAGGATCTCCACAATCCTAGTTGACCCTATCAATTAAAAATTACACTGCATCACATCGACCAATGGGAAGACATCTCCTTTCCTTAGGACTCTTCTAATTGACTACATTACATCATAATCTAATCAGATAAAGATTACATGCCAACTTGCAAGATTGCATCCATATTCATGAAGATCTCTACTATCTTCAAATGATTCTCCTACATGGTCTTTATCTCTTTAGATTTGATGAATCTCCAATGTAATCTTCAAGTTGATCTCGCCATGTCATTATGTACCACATCACTTACAGTTACCATGTCACCGCTGATGTTTTTTCTAAGTCACCAAGGCCTATCCACACATAGGTCCATCAATGCATGTCCATGAATAAGTTCATTTTCCATGTTCAAGCTCACTTATGGTGCAATCTCATTGCTCCATGACTAAGTACAAGTCACAATTCGAGTTAGTATAAAACTTCGCACACTTTACATACCTTCGACCGGCCTCGTTGAAGTCAAGTACTTATGCGCCTTGTCACGCTCACATGCTTTCGCACATCCTCACGAGATCTCGCATGCCTTTGCGTATTCTTGTGTACCCTTGATTATCGCATGACTTAGTTTGTCGACTCTGCTCGGTCTTGTATTCGAATCTCACGTCTCGTCGAAGATTTTTACCAATGCGTGCCTACATGTGCCCACGTATATCGAATTTCGCCTACTCTCGAGATCTTCGCCAATACTTCCCGCATCCCACACCTACTTCGCAAGTCCCTTAGGTTTTACAGGCCAACTTGCAAAACTTCGCCTTGTTCTCTCGTCAACACGCCTTCCTCGTGCTGACCTGCGTGCCAAACATTGGCCAAGGCTCGTCAACACTCGCACGATCCCGCAGTCTAGACTTAGGGTTAATAATTATTTTATTGAAGATAATGCTTTAAAAACTTCCATTTTGTTTTCTCTTTCTATCTCTTGCTCCAACAAACCTCAAAATTTCTACTTATTAGTTCGTTAAGTTCGACACAACAAACTTCAAATTGGAGAGATCCAAGTTGGAGACTAATGAAAGTGAGGTTTAGGGAGATGCAGCTGGAGACAAGCTCCACTTTTCAACCTTTGATTCAAAATTTTAAAGGTAAAATTTATCATTTTTAGGGTCTTACGACAATTATTTATTATTATTATTTATTTATTTAATATATCTAAATTAAATTAGTATCCCTACATGTTATATTTAATGCAAATAAATACTTACAATAAATAGGCAAAATTTTGAAAAAAAAATACAATTATTAAAATTGACAAAGAAATATATAAAAATCACGTTAGAGGGATGAAAGAGTTAATAAGCATTTAATATAGAGAATGTTTGAAACAAAGTTTTTCTTGAAGAGTAATTAATGAATTCATTAAACTAGCTCAAATTGTTACTGAAAGTTAGATCCCTAAGTTCTAAAGTAACAATTTGTATTAAAATAGTGAAGCGTCTTAATTAATATCATTCTATTAGGATAACAATGAACAATTACAAAAAAATATTAAGTGAAGAAAATCAAATGCTTATCATTGTTGATCCTCTCTATCAGTCTTTGTGTAACAATTTTCAACATTAGATTCCCTATTGTTGAAAATCCTTTAACTTCTTTCAATCTGTATACAGTAAACTACCACTCTAAATGTTAATTTGAACATCTTTAGACTCCTTTTGAATTGGAATTGAATTTTAGTATCCTAGTAGATGAAATTAAACCAAAGCGAACAGTCACATTGGAGTTTATTGAGCTTAAGAATATGATTCTAGAGAAAGGGGGCAATGTTATAATTAAAGAACAAATAGTTCAATTTCTCATTATTGGTATGACATAACACACATTTTGGATCCCCCTGGAGTAGTTGGAGAGCATCCTTAGTTCCTAATTTCCCTTTGATCATAAGCCATAAAATAAAAGAGGTATAAGGGATCTGGCTAGAATCCCATACTAGTTTATGCCAAAAGTTCTTGGTTTGAAGTTTTAAGAGCAACTACCTGCATAAAGAGTTTGTCAGCTGAAGAGCTTTGTTATACAACCATAAGATTGACTCCTGCTTGGAAGAATTAAGAGAATACATATAAAGATTTTTTAATGATGTCTTTAATCCCCAAGTGGTATGATCAGGCTAGCTCCACTTGCTATTGTTAATGATTATTTTAACTTTAGTGTTAACTATAATACTTACTTTAATAGGCTAAAAATCTTGTAATTTATGCAAAGGTCCCAAGTTATGTCAATTATCAAACCAGAAGTAAGTATCCTTACCATTACTAACTTTATGCTTTATGGTTAGGCTTACTAACTCCCTTACTAGAAGTATTTTTCTTAGGGTCCATAAAGTGTTAGAATTTACCCTTACCAACCATATGATATCCCCTTTTAAGAAGTGTAAATGCACTTGTTTGACCCAGAGAGACTCTTTGTCAATGCATAGTTTCCAAAGTCTCTTGATAAGTAAAGATATGCTTTTGATCCTGAATAAGATAATTTATAAGCCTCTATTCTTATTTGGTAAACATATATAACCACTTTTCTTTAGGCACTTTTATTTTATTCTCTGATCCATCCTAAAGGAAATTCTTGAGCATCTTATCAATGGTCTCCATTATCATTTTTGGAAAAGTTATATGAGAAAATTAATATGCATAGAGTTCACCTAATATTGAAGTTATAAGTCAAAGTTTTCCTCTATAAGATATGATTTTATTGTACAAGCTATTCAATCTTTTGTGAATAGAATCTATAAGTAGGGAGCAATCAAAGTAGGTACCCTAGATACTTCAAGGGGAGTTGTTCATGCTTGAATCCTTTAGAGATAACTATAACTCTTGCATTGTCACCAGATCTAGCATACACACACACACACACACACACACACACACACACACACACACACACATATACACAAGGAACTCTTACATGGATTGAAGCACAAGCCTAATAAGAATTTGAATTGCTCAAGATAATTGATCAAAAGCTTTTATCAATTTAGTTGTAGATCTGAAGAGTAGTAATAAGTTACTTGCAAAAGTGAGGTTAAATATGCCAATTTTATTGCCTTTACAAATGGAATTTGTACCTAAGCTCCGTAGACATTTTCATTAAGTGAATTTGGTGAACATTTCCATGTTAAAGGAAAGTAAATAGGGTAGTAAGGGGTCTCTCCCCATGTTAAAGGAAAATAAATAAGGAAGTAAGGGGTCTCTTTATTTAGTCCTTTATTTTCTTTGAAGATGTTTGTAGGTTTTCCATTTACAATATGGAGAAGGAAATATTTGAGATATTTCCTAATCTAGTTGATAATTTTGAGAGGAAAACTAAGAGCTTCCATTGAGAAAAACAAGAACTTCCAATTTAAACAGTCAAATGCCTTATTGAAGTAAATTTTAAGGCACAACTTCTAATTTTCTTCTTCTTTTGATAACTTTTAAAAAGTTCTCAAGCAATCAATACTTTATACCCAATGCTCCTTCCTTAAATATAAGCACATTAACATGGATTGATAATTTCTTAAGCACTCCTTTCAGTTTGGTGTATAATATTTTTTAAATGACCTTATAAATCATATTACAACATAAAATAGGCATATAGTTATATAATGATGATGAATTTTTAACTTTTGGAATTAGAAAAATGTAAGTTTTATTTAACTCTTTAAATATATTCCTATTACTAAAGAATTTAATCACTAAATTGATAACTACGTTGCCTATTAAATCCCTTTTGCTCTATAAGAGCTTCAAATTGAATCCATTCGGACTAAAAGCTTTGACAAGGTGCAAACAAAACATTGTTTCCTCAATTTCTTCCCTAATAACATCCTTAACAAGTTTAACTCCAAGGTGAACAGGAAAAAAATTAGTTAAACAACTTTTAAATAAATCAAGTAATGGGTTTACTTTCATCTTTACTCCCAGCAGATTCTTGAAATGCTTATAGGTGAATTCCTTCAATCCTTCCTGATAATGTTACATGTTAATTTTTGATACTATTTTAGATTAGTGTTTTAAATCATGAAATAGTTTATCAATTTTTATTTATTTCATTTTTATAATTGAAATTTAAAAAATTAAAATTTGATTTAATAATTCTATTTATGAAGATTAATATAAAATTTTATTTTTTTGCATAATAATAATTTAAAAGATATTTTTATGTTTAAAATATTTAAACATAAATATAATTTTTAATTTAGTCCTTCATTTTTTTATTTATAAATCTGATATGGTATTTTTCAATATTTTGGTATAACTAAAATATCAAATTTTTTGTGAAGTAATTTAGAAAGGTACAAAGTAATTTTGAAATAACTTTTGACTCGTGACATATTCATAAAATTGACTGTCGTCCTTTATAAGTGAGCAACAGAAATCATGCATTGTTGAACAAAGGTGTTTGACAAACATTATGGTACTAGGGAGTTGCATGTACCTCATATGCAGTCTAAGGGAGTGCTTGGTTTATATAGGGAAATGATAATATGAATGAGAATGAATATAGTGAAAAATGAAATTTGATATAATCATTAAAATTATGATGATTGGTTAGGACAAAGGAATAATTACCATTACCATTGTTAGTTGTTGGTTTGTTAAAATCTTAAGAAATAAAATTTTGTTTTACATCAAATTTTCGTATATTATAATTAATTATATTTAATTTTGATATATTCTAATTAATTATATTGTTTTGCTAAAAAGGAAAAAAAATAAAATTTGTTTAATTTTTGTTTTACAACAAATTTTAATATATTCTAATTAATTATATTTAATCTTAATATATTCTAATTAGTTATATTTAATTAATTATATTGTTTTGTTAAAAAAGGAAAACAAGAAAACAAGAAGAAACAAAGAACACATAATTGTCATATGCGTGAGGCGTGACAGCGATCTCTCACACCCGTGACGCTTGCTCATTACCCAGGAATGACTTTTATTCCTCTCATATTCTAAGAGTATGGAGTAATCCCTAAAATTTGGATATAAAAATACTATTAATGTAATGATAAAATATAACCAACCAATTGTTTTTCATTCCTTACCTATTGATATCTTCCTAAGCCCATTAACTAAGCACCCCCTAAGCCTTTTTTTTCATGTAGAAAGGACATATTAAAATTTGAAAATTATCTTGAACATCAATTAATGTTTCATTTTTAAATTGTCCCCAGACAATTAAGAGATTAAGGTTCTATGAGTCTGGCATTCCTAAAAAGAAAGCAGTTGATTTGAGGAGCATCACTATCAATAATGTTCTAGAAGTGTTGCAAGATGTGTGATCTAAGATGAGTGTTGATGTTCTTAGGAAGAAAAAACATTTTGAGGAATCAAATCTTGAATATGAACAACTGAAATTTACATCTCTAAGCAAGAAATCATTTGGGCTAAAGCGCAGAAGAATGTGTGTAGTCTTGTGAAGAGGCATAATGTGGTAGCAATAATTAGAAGTATTGGTGCAGTTATTTCTCCCATCATAATACTTTTCTATTGTGTATATTTTTCTTTGCTGATTCTTTTCATTTACTTGACCAGAGTTTGAACATTAAAGTTTGGAAAGGAAGCCATGTTCCTTTGGTGCCTATAATAAGAGGTTTTATCGATTGATATACTAAATTGATTTCTTTTAATTTATAGGCCAATAAACTCTTGATGAATTTTGAAAGGATATATTCATGTAATGCAATCTATAAAGGCATTTTACATGTTCAGCAACCACATATCTTTCCTTTTTATTTTTGGTTATTACTTGCTTGTCTTAGAAGCTGATTTCCTCTTTTGTTACAAGAATTAGGCTCCAATAGTAGAGAGGGCCCATGAGTTCAAGCGTTATTATGACCTGAAAATTAAGTAGAAAGGGATAAATTTGTGTACTCTAATCACCCTTAGGCCAAAAGAGCAATTTATGCCCAAATGTTTACGCTGAAATCTTGGCTATATACTAACATTTTGGAGCGTTCAAAATAAACCCTAACATTTAAAAAAAATTCAAAATGAACTATAACATTTGGAAAATGTTCAAAATAATACTTGACTGGATAGAACAATTGGTTAAGTTAGACTTTCGTCAGTTGAATGCTGACGTGACTTTTTTTATTGACGTGGATTTTTTTAAAATTTTGTTAAATTAAGACCCCACATGTGTCGCATTTTCTTATCCAGATTTGCGAGGAAGTCATCTGGGTTTGATGAAAACCATCAAGCAACTTATAACTTGTCCAGTCAACCAATGGTTGGGTTAGAATCTCTATTTTCAATCTTTGAAAGTGAAATCAAGTAGCTGATTGTTTTATGTATCTAAGAGGTTGAATTCTCCTTTTGAATACTTTCTTTTTTCATCTTGACTACTAGTTAACAAATTCTCACTTCTCCTCTTCTGTTAGGTTGACCTTCATGGAGAATATTCCTATGCTAGGAGTGTAGCTTATTTTGCAGCAACTCTTGGACTTGTTGTATGGAAAGTTTCCTCACAAAAGATTCAACAAGTACTGCCTCCTAGATGTAAGTTTGGTCAGGGTTAGGTTAGAGAATATGGGCCACTTCTAACCACGATTTTAATGCTTGAAACTCGCACTTAGAAAGATAGATTCTATTAGGTTGCAACCAAACCCCAGTACTACTAATCCATCAAAAGTAAGTATACCTCTAAGGACCTACGTTGTTGCCAAGGATCATCCTTTAAAAAGGCCTACTTTGTAAGGAAGACCATCATTCTTTCAACCAAATAGTGTGACTTTATCATAGGGAAAATCTTTGTTCTTGTCTTCGACTAGAGTAAAATCTAATGTACCTTATATTGCTACTTATACTTAGCAAAAACTGCCACCCAAAAGTTTTAGTGAGACTCAGAGTAAGGCTGTAAATCAAATTGAACTGAACTTACCTCTAAGCTGTTAGCATGATACTAATGCTATTGCAGAAAAGTAGCTTCCAAATAATTCATCAATGATAACTTCCAAGCTAAAGGATTTGTCAAGGACAAAGGGACAATCTATAACTTTAAATGAGCAAGACAAAGGACTTGCCTAATGCAAAAGATACCAATAGTTCCTTGAATGGTAGGTTAGTTAGTTCATCTTTTAATAATGTTCAAAATAAATGACCCAAGGAGCTATACATATTGACCAAAGGCAAGAACAAGGCTTTACTGACCTTATTGAAGCAATGATAATCGCTGAGAAAAAGGCTCAAAAGATGACCCAAGGAGCTATACATATTGACCAAAGGCAAGAACAAGGCTTTACTGACCTTATTGAAGCAATGATAATCTCTGATAAAAAGGCTCAAAAGCAATAAAACCTTTTAATCAATCCTTAATAGATGCTTGACCCATTATTCCTTCTGTTACATATGTAAAAAATTCTAAAAATGTTTCCACCACTACTACTAGTGCATAGATGTTTGCAAGTGTTGCAGGGTTCAAACTACCAACTGAAAATCCAATAACACCCAAGAATTAGATATATGCTAAGTCATTGTATAACCTTACTTGTCAGCTCTATACTTAACTTCCAATAGTTCAAGGGAAGTTTCCTGCTCCTACAAGGATGCAATTTATTAATAAGAAGCATTATTTTCCATTTTAAGCATTTATGAGACCACCTACTCATCTAGCAATTGAAGGGTAATTCCAAAATAGGCCTATGGTCTTCCCTTAATTAGTGGGGAATGATTTGAAGGTTCCAAATTCAATCTCCACGTCATTGGATTAGTTCAAATCCACATCCAAATAAAAAGAAAGAATTACTTCCTTCTAATTTGAACATTAGTTTTCAATCTCCAATGTCTCCTGCAAAATAGTATGTAGGTATGATGGTTAATTCATAATAGCTAGACATGGCATTACAACTATGAGCATTAATGGCTTATTGATGGCAATGCCTCATGCAAGTAAGTAGATATGATCTCATAGTCAATCAGGGATTATAGAATTCACTACTTAAACTATAGTTGAATTTGAGAATGTCGATGTATCTTTTGAGATGTGGTTTACTAGATTTGGTGGTGTAGATATTAATCTTAGTCTTTGACAGGATATTAAGCATCTGTTATTAAATTAGGATTTGTTTATATAAAGCAAATATTTTTGTAGATGTGATAAATGGAATATAAATTCAAAATTGGCATAGCATATCCTCTTATTCATATTAAGAAATATTTACATATTTGTAGGTGAAGAAAAATGAAAACTTTCGTTTCTCATTTATTAGATGGAGTTGATAATCTCGTGTTGACGTTTACGCTTCTTTTGTTTGTTTCCTATGCCATTTGTTTGGTGTGTTCAGTTGTGAAGCTTTGAAGTAGGATGTTGGATTTGTTTTCTTGATAAAGTTTTGTCATGAAAAAAATGGAAGCTTATCAAACACCACATAAAACCATGACTAAAATTTCTTATCTTAGAAAAGAACTGCCTAGAGCCCTAGACCTAAATGCCAAAATTCTCAAATATGGCTATAGAGTTGCTGTTGTTGGAAATATCCAAGAAAATGGGATTAGAACCTTTGTAAATAGAGAACAAGGTTGCAGTGTTAGTGGTAGGGACCACAAGAGTTGTGAGCAAGTTTTACTTCTAATAAAGACCCCCCAATATTTGTAAGTATATGAATCGTAAACTTGTAGTATTAAAGTTGTCAATCCCAAAAGGAAATAGTTAGAACTAAGTGAACCTAACTTTGTCTAAGGTATCGGGATATGAATTGACTGAAAATAAAATATCAAAATTTTAAAAATTAAATAAAACCAAGCAAAAAAATCAAATAACAAATGAGTTACCACAAATATGTGAGGAACATTAAGGATGAAGATTAGGATTCATTCTATCGTATTTTGCTCCCTAATCACTATTGATTCAATTATGTGTTGATTCTAGATCTTCTAAGGGATTGACTACTCTTT
>JANSVA010000004.1:32919189-32946371 GCA_025504915.1 Erythroxylum reticulatum
CATGTGCATATATGAATGCATGCATATGTCACTACACGTTTAAACACTCCTAAACATGGCAATTTACCAATATACCCTTCCTATTGGTGAGGGGATGTTACAACATCTCTATTAATCCTTACTCTATTATTTCTAAATTCTTTAGTATCGTCTTGATGTCCCTCTTATTATCCTCGAAATGCTCTTGTAATAGGTGGCAGTTAGACATCTATATTTGATAGGGCCTCTTCCTTATGGTGTCGTGATGTTTAATTGATGGTCTTATCAACATCATCCATCTTTTAATCACTAACATCAACCCCAAAATCTTTGGTTTCATTTAAAATGTATTATATCCTAACTACCTTAACAATCCTCATGTGATAAATAGCTTCAACATCAAGGTTAGGCATTACAAATATAATGTTCATGTAAGGAAGTGTTGAAAAATCCTTAAGTTCTTTACTAAGTGTATTATGAAGGACCTTCTATATATCATGCTCTTTTTTCTCATCATTATTGTATGTAAGTAGCTTTCAAAAAAAAGCCAAATTATAATGGTGACCCTTTACAAAGCACCATAAATATAACAATTCTCATATTGTCATCACCCTCTATTCTCTCTCTTTATAGAAATGGTGTAGGTAACTAAGCAACGCAAATGTAAGGGATTAGTTTATAAGGGATTGTTAATGTAATAAATGTAAAAGGCCTTAGTTTATAAGGGATTGTAGTAATAAATTTAATGAGAGTTTTTTTATGATAACCCTAGGTTTGTGTTGACATCCTCAGGGAAGTCAAATTTAGAAGTTTGATATCTAAATATTTTCATAGTCCTGAAAATAAAACCCATGCTTCACACAAAATTTAAAGGTTGACATCACAAAAATTTCCCCACTAATTCAAAAAGACAATACCATTCAACTCTTTCATTCTAATAACTCTATTAAACTTAAAAGTTGTTAAAATTTTCGAGCGTGAGTTCAATGTATTGACATCTTCATGGATTTGAAAAAAAATTGTTAAAACTCAAATTATCAACCATTTCCAAATGTTTCACAATAAAGCATATTTATACCAAACTATATGGTTAGATAAACCTATTTACTTCAAAATCCCTATTTCTTAGGATTTCATACCTTTTAAAGTGACACCTTCTAGAGAACTAAAGCATACGGTGTTGTGACTGTTATGATGCTTACTTTTTAGATGCTGAACCTTCCATTCTTTCCCCAATGCCTTGAGCCTTACTAGTGGACGGTATATCACCCATTTTTATAAAAATTTTACTCAGACAACCAAAATTTTACCCATCTATGAGAACTTTATGACCTTCCTAATAAAAATGTTACACATTGGAGGTTGGGAAAGCATTTAAATTTAAGAAGCGATATGCTCATATATAAGTGTCATATAGTCATATAGGAAATCACGTTAGTTAATTAAAATAATGATTTAAAAACCACCATAAACTGACATATTTAACTTGAATAATAAAGAACTAACTAATTTTTTAGTTTCGCCTATATTGTAACCTTTGTATAAAAATTTGGTCAATTAAATGATAAATCGATCAGTTTTTACTAAATTATAAAAAATGATTTGATGTTATTAAACTATAAATGCTCTTCTTCTTCAATTTTGTATGCAAAAGGAAGAAATGGTAATAGGAGTTACTAACATCTACAATGATGTTGACATTATTGTTGAATTTGTATCTACTACCATTCTCTACCATCATCACCATCATCAAATGAAGTACTTAATATAGAGATAAATTGATAACTAACTTTAATTTTGAGATAGTTTTAGAATTTAATATTCAAAGTCAAAGGCTTGAATTTGAATTTATTTAGTCACTACAAAAGTCGCCAAGTTAAGTTTTCTTATCTTCTTAACCGTTACCAAACTAAAGACAATAGCGTTATTTTTTTTCATGGAATGCGATGATGTGATCATGAACCCAAATTCTTCTTCCACATATTTGTTGAAATTATTCTTATACTAAGAAAGGCTCCAATTGATTTTTTGATGATAAAAACATATAATTGCTCTTATTGAGTTTATTCATTTGATGAAAATCAATACAAAAACTAAATGAAGTTATAAACTCAAGAAGATAGCTTATGAAGTTGATAAAAAAAAGTTAAAATTTACAAGCTTATGAAGTTGATAAAAAAAGTTAAAATTTACAATCTTCAAAATGAAGATCAAACTAATAACAAAAGAAGTTTAAGGCTTATTAAGGTCATTCTTTAGTTTGCTATGTTAAGTGTTATCTCATTTAATCATTTTGATGTTATAAAAGGCTCATCATGTATAAATATTTTATTTCATTTCATTGTAAGAGTCTTTATATTCATCAAGAGGCATTAAAGCTTTTGGTTTTAATAGAAAAATCTCTTAATCTTTCAAACAAAATTTAGGAAGTGTTTAATTTATATTTTTTTGAACAAATTAAGTTTGAACATTTAATATTGTTAAATTCATGTTTTTAGGGTGATTATAGAGGTTAGTGGTTGATCAATATAAGTTAAAGTTATTAAATGTGATATACCGAGAGTTTATTGTAACATCAATTGATGTATCGGTTTAGCAATGTTTCATATTGGTCAACTAGTGTCTCAATAAATAGTGAATTTGGTTCTTTTAATGATACTAGTTGATCTGATACTTTTAATACGTATTGGTGGACTAATATGGTATACTGGTCAACCAATGCACTATAAGTAAACATTATAATGGCTAGTTCTTGGCTCCATTGTCTAGTAAGGGTCTCAAAATACTGTAAATAGGTGTTTTTTCATCAATTTTATAATCTAGGAGCGTTTGGGTATATTATACCCATATTTCTAAGTGTTTTCAATCATTTAAGCATCATTGTTTCATATTTGCGTGAGTGAGCCGCTTTAGAGTTATAAAGTGAAAAATTTTGAGTTATAATATTTGGTTGGGGAACTATATTATTATACTTGGGGTGATCCAAGTAATATTAAATTTCCTCTTCATTTTAGAAGAAGATTGTAAAAGGGTTCTTCTTTTCTAAAAAATTGTATAAAAGTCATTCTTCACCTTGAAAGAAGAATTATAATAGAAGTTCAAGAAGAGTCTTAAGAGTGGATGTAGGCAAGGGTTGTTTGACAAACTATTATAAATTGATTTACACTTTCTCTTCCCTATCCTCTTTATATTATTACTGAATTGTTTGATGGTTTATGTTAAGTAATCCATTTATGTGTGTGTGTGTGTGTGTGTGTGTGTGTGTGTGTGTGTGTGTGTGTGTGATATTTTATTTCATTTCATTGTAAGAGTCTTTATATTCATCAAGAGGCATTAAAGCTTTTGGTTTTAATAGAAAAATCTCTTAATCTTTCAAACAAATTTTAGGGAACATTTTAGGAAGTGTTTAATTTATATTTTTTTGAACAAATAAAGTTTGAGCATTTAATATTATTAAATTCATGTTTTTAGGGTGATTAGTTGACTTATATAGGTTAGTGGTTAATCAATATAAGTTGAAGTTGTTAAATGTGATATATCGAGAGTTTATTGTAACATCAATTGATGTATCAATATAATCAACATATATATATATATATATATAATTGTTAAATTAAGCTCATTGGCTAGAAAAATTCTTGAAATTTATTAACACCTAATTCACTGCTCTCTTGGGTGCCAGTAGACACTAATAGGTTGTATTAGAGCGGGTCTATTAGGCTAGCATTTTTAAAGAAATCTTATAAAAAAGATTATAATGGCATATTTAGGAGCATCATCATCATAATTTAACCAATAAGATTAAAGCATTAATAGAGCACCTTTCTTTGATGACAATGATTACCTTTGCTGGAAACCTAGGATGAGATTTTTTTTAATCGTTGAAAGTGTTGACTTATGGGAGTTAGTTTCAAATGCCCCCGTTTTATTCCAACAAAAATTGTTGATAGCAAATTAAATCAAAGGAAAAATGGGAGCGTCAAGATAAGTGATTAGTTTCCTTGAGGGTCTAATATATCCTAATTTTTTACGTTAGGAAGAAATGAATTCATTAAGGTCTCTATGTGAGAAATAGCTCATAAAATTTGACACACTTTAGAAATTATACATGAGGGAACAAATCAAGTATAAGAGAGTAAAATGAGCATACCAACACATCAATATGAATTGTTTCAAATGAAGCATGATGAAAGCATATCTAACATGTACATTAGATTTTTTGATATTATTAATGCTCTTAAAGATCTTCAAACAACCTATACTAATGTCAAAATGATAAGAAAGTTACCTAGGTCATTTTTGAAGATGTGTGAAGCTAAAATGATAGCCATACAAGTAGCTAAGAACCTAACAACATTACTTTTGAAGGAACTTATTAGATCTCTTCTCACCTGTTAAATGAGGCTCTAAGAGACATAAGAAGAAACAACACTACCAAAGAAAAAGAATTTAGCATTTAAAGCGTTAAAAGAAGAATTAAGCAAAGAGAAAGAGTCAATTTTGAAAGCGGTGAAGAATACATTGTATTAATCACTATAAAATTCAAGAAATTCTTTAAAAGAAAGGATTTTAAGGAAGGTAAAAGTGATTTAAAAGATAAATCCTATAACATTATTTTCTTTAAATATAGAAATCTCTATCACATGAACTCACAATGCCCTCCACTCAAAGATGATGACAAGCATAAAAGAAACAATAAGAAAAGAAGAAGGATAAATATAAGAAAAAAGTGCTTAAATCCTCAAATTAGGAAGACACAAGTTAACACAAAAATGATCAATTGAAAGAAGAGATAGCTCACATGTGCTTCACTATTATGAACGATGATAAGGTAACATCCAACTTCAATTCGTGTGATAGTGATAGTGATTTAACATATGATCAATTGATTAAGAAAAGGAACAAAAATTATCTTCCAAACTCAATGAACTTCAAGAAAAGTTAGATTCATGCGTGGATAAGAATAAGAGGATGAAAATTTAATTCTATAGCATTAAAGCATAAAAAAATATGATCATTGATGACAATCATTCATTAGACATGTTAAATCATGAATATGAAACATTTAAAAAGGAGATCTATGCTTTCAAGGATTCATTATCCAAATTTACTCTAAGGAGTGAAAAGCTAGAAAACATGCTAGAATCTCAAAAGAATTCCAATGATAAGTATGAAATAGGATACAATCATAAAAGTGAAGCCAATTACTGAACCACATTTGTAAAGGGAAAATATTTGCATAGCAAAGAACCATTGCCTAATGTGATAAATGAGTATGGACGATCCATATATAAGCAAATGCATAAATATGCCACATTCACTAGGACTAATTCTAAAAGTAAACATCATACCTTCATATATGGCTCACAATCTATGCATAACGTTCAATATTCTTAAGGGAAGAATAGGAACAACTTCTATAATAACATAAAACCCACTCACAACCCTTTAGTCCTTGAATAAGTATGCATCGAGCCCTCATTCAAAGCAGGTATCGTATATAGAATCATGGTAGGTCATTTCTCCACCCTAGAAAACTATTTAACACCTTTAATGTCCAAAGGAAGTTTCATCATTATAAATACACATGTAGGAATGCATTTATGCATCATCATCACTCATATAATATGGTATATCATTTTTGTGGTAAGTTTGGGTACGTTGATAGATTTTATTTTCTCAAGCAAACAATGGAAAGCACTTTTGAAAATATGCTTTAAAAAGAAGAAGAGGGCTAATAATCAAGGAATCGAGCTTATTTAGATACCTAAACCACATTATTTAGCTTATTTTGTAGGTTTCTTAAAGAGAAAATGGTATTTACTAAAGATGATAGTTATTGAATTGAGTATTATTTTTTAAGAGTTTATAATTTTTTATCTTAATGAATCTAACATTCTTATATCCAAGAAAATCTTTAAAATATTTATGTAGAATGTGTATAAAATTTTGCTTAAACAGAGCAAGAATGATAAAAGACTCTTTAAAAGAAACAATTATTAAACTAAGTAAGGGTTATAAGAAAGATGAGATGCCTCCAATAGATTGTAAACTCAAAAAGAATCTTTAGTCAAATCATTCATATGTGTTGACCAATAAGAGGTAACTATTAGTTCATAGTTTAGAAATTTGTCACATATTGCTCTTATTTACCAATTTGAGTATAAATCCTTAGTGTTAACAACTTAGGTTTAAATTATGAATAAGGTTTTTAATAATTCTTTTTATAGTGTGAACTTTAGTACCTAAACTTAGAGATTATGTGAAAAATTAGGTTAACTGTATAGGCATTTTTTAGTCACCATATAGACATAATGATCGACCAATGCCCTCTTACAGTCAACTAATGTCCTTGTATCTGACATTTCCTTTTTCAATGAGTTTATAAGGTTGCTCCTCTATTCAATCACCTATATATATTGGTCAGCCAATATCCTCTAGTGCTTGGCCAATGCCCCTTTCCTAAGAAACTTTTCTTTCTAGTAAGTTTGTAAACATATTGATTACATATATAGCAATATGAGATGTAGCCAATGTAGCAAATTCAAAACAAATATTTAGCACTTCTTCATCTATCCAATATAAGATAAGCACTGGTCGACTAGTATAATTTTGTAGTCGATCAATCCTTATGCTCCAAAAGATTTCAACTTCTCTTTTCTTTTATTTACCTTTTTCTTGCTTATGCCTCTCAAATTCTTAAACAACTCACTCTTTTCGTTGCAAAAAGGTTATCCTCCTTAACAATTAACTATCTTTTTTTTATTAGAAACAAAATGTTATGCACTACTGATCTTCAATATTTTCTTTCCCCTTCATATTAAAGATTCTTTGAAGTTTTCTCTATAAAGTATATTATACATTCAAGTTTCTTTTTAGAATTAAGTGTGATTGCATCAAATTGAAAATTTGTTATTCTTGATCTCAAATTTGTGAATTTTCTGAATTTTTCAAATTGATATTTCTATAGTTAATTTATAAGAAGAGTCAAGGTTGTTTCTTTTTTAATTATATGGATACATCTTTAATTTTGTTCAATTTTGGTATTCTAGAAAATTTTTCATATCTTATTTTGGTTTTTCAAATTTATTTTTTTTAAATTGTTTGTTATATATTGCAATTATGCTTATATTTGTTACAATTCCAACTCCTAATTTTATCAAAACTAACCCTTTTTGCTTTAATTGATTCTTTTTGACATAGGCACAAGACTGAAATTAGGATTTCTCAAAATTAGACATTATTAAGGATGCTTCTTTCAAAATTTAACAATTATTTTGACTCTTTAAATATCCAATAGCTTTCTTTCTATAATAAGCTTACCAATATTAATTATATTTATTTTGATCTCTTAACCAAGTTAGCTTGAAGCATGACATTTTATATTATGCATTTATGGATAAATGGTTTCTTTTTTATGAATTCAAAAAGGGGGATAAAGAGTATTGATATTAGATTTAAAAAATGTGATGAAATTTAGGGGGAATGATTGTTTTGTTGTTTTTGTATTTATTATACTTTATGTGACATGCTTGAGTAAATTTATGTTATTTACATTTATGGATATTTCTTTGAAATTGAATACTCTTTTGTTCTTGATATTGAATTATGTTTTTAATATTGTATTATGTGTTATACATAAATTAAGGGGGAGCCACTATCTTTATAGTTGTATGTGTGCTTAATAAATACAAAAATTTTAAATGCCAATTAATTTTCATAAACTACTTTACAGGCAAAAATGTCAAAATAAAACAGATAAATTACACTTGTGAAGCTATTTGTGTATGCATCAATTCTAATATCTAAATCTTTGCCAATATTTCTTGCATTTTTAGAAATAATATGCGAGAAATCAATAGAAGATAAGGATTTGTGCACGTTTACATCTAGCACTCGAATTACATTTGCCTAATCACAAGATAACATGACATTTAAGTCTTTTATAACATTTTTAATCAATTTTTTCAAAACCAAGAATGCCAATATTACTCATCACAAACATGGAGTCCATTATACACTTGCTTAAATGACCCCTATCAACCATACTCTCTAATAATAAAATTGATGAATAGTTATTATTTATTGTATAAGATATACATATGGAATCAGATTTTAGATAACTAAATTCGATTTTGCTCACCATATTACTTACATAGAATGACCCTATCAACCATACTCTCCAATAATAAAATTGATGAGCAGTCACTAAGAAACTGCCACGTATTTATTGTATAAGATATACATAAGGAATCATATTTTGGATAACCAAATTCGATTTTGCCCACCATATTACCTACATAGATCCTAGGCGTAAAACACGTGAGCAAATCACTAAGTTATGGTATTTTTCTATACTATCTTTGAACAAAATTCTTTGCAAGATGAGTGTTGACATTTTTTGCACATTAACGTGGTATTGAATGTTTGGAGTTATGGTGTTGGTCCTACTTAGGTGTGGTATTCTTAGTACTCAATTAGGGAATTTCATATTAAAGTGAAGGTAATATTTATTTGTAATAAATGCAAGTATTTTTTATATGCAAGAATGGTATTGAATGTATAAAGGTTATATATGGTATTGTTTATACTAAATGATAATATTCTCATATTAAATTGAACGCATAACTTATTTGTTATAAGTGGTGATATGTTTTGTACAAAGGCATAGTATTAGATGTGTGGAGTCCTGATATAGTTTATATTGAGGCATTGTATTATTTGTATGTAGAAGTAATATTCTAATATTAAAACAAACATGTGATTTTTCTATTATAAGTGATGGTATTTTATGTACATAGGTGTGATATTGGATGTATGAAGTCCTAGTATGGTTTCTTTGAGTCATGATATTCTTTATCTTTAATGATAGTATTATCATAATAAATTGAACGAGTGACTTATTTATTATGAGTGATGGTATTTTTTTACACATAAATATGATAGTTTGTATTGAGGTATAGTATTCTTGGTACTCAGTCATGGATTTCCAAATTAAAGTGAAAGCATTACTTATCTATAATGAATAATGGTTTTTGTTATACACCAGAGTGGTATTGAATGTATGCAGGTTATATATGGTATTCTTTATATTGAGTGATGGTATTCTCATATTAAATTAGAGGTGTAACTTATTTGTTATCAGTAATAGTTTATTTTGTACAGAAATGTGGTATTTATTGTAAGGAGTCCTAGTATAGTTTACACTGAAACATGATATTTTTTATACTCAATGATGGTATTTCGTATTAAAGTAAAGGCGTGATTTATCTGTTATGGATGGTGGTACTTTTTGTATATAGGCATGATACATTTTCATAAGGTGGTAGTATGTTTTCTTTAATATATTTGATAGTTTTTTTTATTTATATAATATTTATAGCTTGTCAGTGAAACTTTATAAGGTTCGAATAAGCTCAATCATCAATGACCAAATTCATAAACTTAATCCTAAAGTTAGAAGTAATGCAAGTTAGTATTCAATCTTCATCATCCCCTATTGTCAACTTAATCGTGTAACATCCCTAAAAAATAATGGTGGCTTTATTTAAAGAAGAGAAAAGATAAAGATCACTGGAAATTAACAAAGTAGAGCGAACCAAAAAATTGTTTTCAAAAATAGTTATGGCAACTTGAAAAAACAAAATTTATATTTCTTTATAAGTATGGTTGCTTTTTGCTTTTTGGAAACAAAAACAGTAAGGATGTTAAAAAATATATGTTTTGTATAATTTATTTTTTCTATTAGTAAGTCACAATAAGAAACTTTAAAAAAGAAGAAGCAAACATTCCATCTTTTGCAATTGATAATGGAAGAAAAATATTAAGCACAATGAGTACGAGAAAAAAGAAAAGTTTTCAAAGAAGATTGTCCAACATTATAATATTATTCTTTTTTTCTAGTTATAAGTAAACATTATTCATTTTCTTTTGTAATATGTTTCAATTTAAAATACATAAGTGATATGTGGATGACCACAGATAACCATCACCAACAAGGTCAGTCCCATTTTGAAGTAATAGAGAAGTTGGATGAAAAGGATGTACTATAACGACACTAGCATCCTATTTTATCTTTTGCATGTTGTCAGTTATTTTATACTCAATGATAATATTCTCATATTAAAATGAAAATATAACTTATTTGGTATAAATGGTGGTTTGTGTAGATATAGTATTAGATATATGAAACTATGGTATAGTCTGTATTGAGACATAGAATTCTTAGTACTCAATCGTGAATTTCTATATTGAAGTGAAGGTTAGTTATTTGTAACGAATATTGGAATCTTTTATATACGGGAGAGATATTGAATATATGAAGGCATTCTTTGAACTAAATGATTGTATTCTCATATTAAATTGAACTTGTAACTTGTTTGTTACGAGTTATACCCATATTAGTGGAAGAAATCATAGCCACCGACCATGAACTTGAATTGCTGCTAGTCAGATACCATAGTTTATATTAAAGCATGATATTCTGTATTCTTAGTGCTAATATTCTTATATTAAAGTGAATATATGACTTATTCGATATGAGTAGTGGTATTTTTTATACATAGGCGTGATATTATTTTCATAAGGTGGTAGTATATCTTTTAATATATTTGATGTTTTTTGTCTACATAGTATTTGTAACTTTTCAATGAAGTTTTATAAGACTTGTTGGTTATGCGGCCAGTCATCAAATACTAAGTTACTAAACTCAATCTTAAAACTAAAGGTAACGTAAGTCAGAATCTCATGTTTATCACCCTTCATTGTCAACTTAAGTGTGTAATATCCCTGTCAAAAATAATAGTAGCTCTGTGAAATGAAGAGAAAAAGGGGAAAAGAAAGACCAATAGAAATGAAAATGAAGGCATAGTGTATTTGACAACAAAAAAACATTTTTGTATTGAAAAATAGTTATCGTAGCTAAGAAAACACAAATTTTATTTTTTAAAATTGTTTTTTTTAAACCTTTTGAAAGCATAAAAATAGTGAGAATGTTTAAGATAAACATATTTTATAATTTATTTCAAAAATATGATAAGTAACTTGAGAAAAAGGAAATAAATAAATACTTTATCTTTTGCAATTGATATTTGATATTACAGGAAAAAAAAGTGGTATGATGAGGAAAAAAAGCAAAATTTTCAAAAATATTAATACTATGATATTTTCTTTTAATTTTTATAAATAAAATTACTGATTTATTTTTTAATATATTTTAATTTAAAATAAATGTATTATAAGTGGGTCACCATGAATGCCCATCACTGACAACATTGTTTCCGTTTTCAAGTAACAGAGAAGTTGGATGAAAAGGGACCGCATCGACACTAGCCATCCTGTTTTGTCTCTTGCATGCTTCTAGTTAGGTGGTATTCATCTCTGTAGATTCCAAACTGGATCCCCTGTAATCCTTAGACAAAGTGGCAACCCCCACAACCCCAATTCTCCAAATCTATTCCCTTCTCTGTCCTGCTCTGTGTACGCGTAGAATTTGGAATGTGAGTGAAGCTTGGCAATAGAAATTAACCATGACTGGTGCGTTCTATCTTTATGCTTACTGTCTTCTTTCTCCTAAGTCAGCTCCAAAGCTGAATTCATCCAAGACTTCACCTTTTGGCTACGGAACTTGTAAACATCTCCCTTCATTATCCAAACGCCACTCTCACTCTCGACTCCTCTGCTCTCCTCATGTTAACTCCCCCAATTCAGTCCCTTCTGGCGATGGCTTTTCAAGGTTCATGTGGTTTCCGTTTAAATTATAGTTTCGTTTGTTGTGCCTCTTTCTATTCTTGTTGTTCTTTGTATCATCAAATTTTAGTTTATTGTACAAAGCAAATTCAGTGCGAGAATGGGACTCGAGGGAAGCTTCCACCTGTTGTGATGTTGAACTATTATTTGTAGATTTGATGATTAGAAGGTTAATTTGGATAAGTTGGTTGTGCTTTGTGTGGTCAATTTTATCTATTTCTTCTTGTTGTTCAAGTTTGGTAATTGTTCACCCTGTTATGAGCTAGTGATTTGTTCATTTGCTGGGCATTTTTTCTTCCTTTTTTTTAAAAACTAGCTTATCTTGTAGTTTTCCATATTGGAATTTTCTATTTACTCTGTTAATGCTGCTCTCTGTTATTGAAAAGCATTTTTCATGTTAGCTTTCACCATGCCAAGTGGGTTAGAGGGCAGAGTAGGCTTTCCTTCTCCCTTCTACTTGCAAGCATAGCTTGAATGACTTTTTATGGGATGATTTCCTAATCTGTTGGTTTTCAATTATATTTTTCAGCAATTTTTGCATTATAGAGGGACCGGATCCTGTTCATGATTTTGTTCAGATGCAGCTCCAGGAAATCGATGACAATATTAAGAGTAGGCGTAACAAGATCTTTCTACTCATGGAAGAGGTCAAATATCCTTGAAGTGCCAATCATAGTTTAAGTTCTATTCTTAGTGGTTCATAAAGTTGACCGTGGCCTATAGGTTTTATCTATTAAAATGCATCTTCTTTTTCCTTTTTTTCATTCGACATTCATTCCTCCTAATTCCTTTTCATTTACTAACTCTTTTGGTACATATTTTGCAGGTCAGGAGATTAAGGGTTCAACAACGCATAAAGAGTCTGAAAATAATCAATGAGAATGGTGAGGAAGAGGCGAATGAGATGCCAGACATCCCATCTTCTATTCCTTTCCTTCCTCGCATGGTAGTGTTTCTGCACTGTATCTTAATAGTTACAAGTAGAGGTTTTATATCCATTTTTCTTTACCACAAATCATGACTTTGTAAAGGGAATTTCGTACCTTATCTATATATATATATATATATATGTTCCTTATTTTTTCTCAGTAGTTGTAATCGAAGAATCTGGTTTTGTAAGTTTTGACTTGCTGGGTTTATCCTTCTTTTGATGTAGACAACAAAAACACTGAAGCAGCTCTACATGACAAGCTTATCTATTATATCGGGGATCATTATATTTGGGGGCCTTATAGCTCCAACAGTAAGTTGTTTCTTAACTCATTTGTTCCTGCTCATGAAGTTTTTATATTTTACATAGTCACCATTGAGTGTTTCTTATGTCCCATTACTCAGTTCTTCATGTGCTTTGTTTCTCAACAATGGTTTATCAACTTGATGATATGCTTTTCCATGGCAGCTGGAATTGAAATTAGGTATAGGGGGGACCTCATATGAGGATTTCATACACAGCATACATTTGCCATTGCAGTTGAGGTAATCATTTCCCATAATGGAACTTTGAAACTGAACTAAAGAATGTTTTGTCCTGTTTGCATAGTCTTGCCATGATTAACCATTGTGAATGACAATTCAGTCAGGTAGACCCCATTGTGGCATCCTTTTCAGGAGGAGCAGTGGGTGTTATTTCAGCTTTGATGTTGATTGAAGCCAATAATGTTGAGCAGCAGGAGAAGAAGAGGTGTAAATATTGCCATGGGACTGGTATGGGTCAATTTTTTTTACTGCTTCTCAAAGCAGTGAAAGCTTTGATTCAGGGAACATATTTGACAACCTCTAGAGCAACAAGAAATATTTTGTATGTGACAAATGCTGTAGCCATTGGTGATCATTGTTGGCTTGGTTACATTGATTATGTCTTAGCTCTTATAATCATACCAAGATGGGAAATATTTTGAAACTTCGTAGTTATTCCCTGATTTTACAATAGAGTTGGTATCATGATGTAACCATGCAGGCCGTATCATGGTTCTTTATATTTATAGGTGAGGTTAGTTAGGCAGATGGTGGAGCTGCGATGTTATGCCAAAGGGATGAGAGAGAAAACAAGAAACTCTATCTAAACATGGCACTTTTCTCTGAGATAATGCTTGAATTTTAACTGTACAGGGTACTTGGCCTGTGCTCGATGTTCTTCAACGGGTGTGTGCTTGAGCATTGGTCCCATCTCTTTATCCAGCCCTTCTCATCATCCTTCGAGCATGCCCAGAACTCAAAGATGTATAAACTGCTCTGGCACAGGAAAGGTAAGAGCAGCTCATAAGAGTGGCTGCCTCTTCATATGAAGAAGCTGCATTTCATTATGGTCTTCTTGAATTGTTGAAAGGTTGTGGCTCTGATGCTGAAAAGTTGCTTCAAACACCCTACAACAGCAGTAGAGTCATCCAGATTTACCTAGATTCTTTGATTATTTGTTATTTATAAATTATAATAAGTCAAGGATAGTAAAAATTGAATTCAAAGAAAATGATTCAAATTGTGATCTTGAATTTATGCATGTGTGCTTCCTTTTCTTTTTCCTTTTTCTTTTCGGTCATTCTTGTTGTCTGTTGGTAAAGGGCAGTTCCATACCTACAAGGGAAACAATTACTGTTCAATCATTTGTACATGCACTTGTAGATAAAATGTCTTGGGCCAGGAATTACTGGTCTACAATAGTTCCACTTCTGACGTAACCAGAAAAGTGTTAAATTTTGGTGTTGACCTCAGGTGATGTGCCCCACATGCCTGTGCACTGGGATGATGATGGCAAGTGAACATGACCCTCGAATTGATCCATTTGACTGAGGGAGTGTAAAACTGGATGGCAAAGAGACCTTATCTTCATTAAGCACAGAATACGTGAAGTTCAGCCTTTTAACACATGTTCACATGAGGAAGGCCACAGTATGTGTTTGTCGTAGAAGTAGCTGACCATCAATTAGACATGAAGAAATGTCCTGCAGCATATCATATGGTCACACCAAGCAGTTGCATCACTAATTTGTTTTCTTAGCAGTAATATTTTATCAATTTAAGATTTTTATATAAATGTATTTTATTAATATCCTCCCAGGTCCAATGGTCCATGATATCGTTGAGATGCCTTACTCTTATTGTAGTGGCTAGGTAGTCAAAATGTGACCTAAGGACTGGCAGTTCTTTTGTTTCTTGTGTGGTACAAAAGAAGTATTTAGTAACACTAGTGAAAAGCAATTTGTTTAAGTTAAAAAACCCATTTTACACTTGTGAAACGCAATTTGTGCAAGAGAAGACTCGAGGCACGAGTGGGTTGGCAAGGAAATTTTCTTGGCTTAAATGAGATTGCGACTTCGAACACTTCTTGTATATGTAGTCGTTTAAAATTTAAAGTTAAAGTTTTGCCTTTTATAAAGGATTTATCTTACTTGAACGAGAATTAATCTAAATGATGATGATTTAAAAGTATTTCTTATAATTCACACTAATATTTCGAGGTAAAAAAAAAACAAGCGTGGATGTCGGGCGCTTGGACCGGGTGGTTCAAGGATTGGTTCTTTGGCTCGCCGAAGAAGAGAAAACGATAACAACAAATACTGTAAGTGAGTTAAGAAACAAATAACTTATCACTCCATTGGTGTTACTATGGCGAGTCTACGGAAAGCGCAGAGCTCGAGCCTCATCCTGAGACGCTTCCTGAACTCTGGGACTGGGAGCCCATCGGTCTTGTCTTACACAACCACACGGACACTTGAAACTTTGGCGTACGAGGAGGTGAGAGCATCGCCGGACAAATCCTTCACCAACACAGCCTTTATACTCCATGGGCTCTTAGGATCTGCCCGCAACTGGCGTTCTTTCTCTCATAGTCTCGCGTCCACTCTCTCCTCCTCCGACCCTTCTTCAGGTAACCCCCAAATGTTCTGTCTTTTTGGTTTTTTTCATCTGGGAATTTGTTTTGAACAGTGTTTTGTGTGTTTGGTGATAGAATGGAGGATGGTTCTCGTGGATTTGAGGAACCACGGCAAATCTGCAGAGATAGAGGGTTTACATTTTCCTCATAACATGTTCAACGCTGCTAAGGATTTGTCCAACTTGGTGACTGCTCACGGCTGGCCTTGGCCTGATGTTGTTATTGGTCATTCCATGGGTGGTAAGGTTGCTCTCCAATTCGCTCAGAGTTGTGCTCGCGGTGACTATGGACAATCTGTCGTTTTCCCCAAACAGGTGTGTCCTTTTTCCCTAGCTTTATGTGTTGGGTTGCGTGTCTGTTATTAACAAGAACAAAATTGACAGGAATGGATTCCCTTGTGATTGCAATTATCTAAGTTGTGATCGTTATGTCTTTAAGAATGACAGAATTTGATGACCTCGATTTTGCGGGCTAATAGCTGTTTTAGTTAGCAGTTAAATTCCATGTAAATGAGATAGGAAGGATTTTTAGTTACGAGAGCTGTTTGAATATTAGGCGCCGAGTATTTTCTAAACTTTAGATAAGAAAGATTTTCCTTTTCCCTGTGATCTTGGTTATGAGGGTTGGTTAAATATTAGGCTCTAAGTTTTATCTGAAGGTGGCATTTACATTTCTCCATCATATTATTCATATTTGCTTTGGTTGTGGAGGGTTTCCTTAGTCATGAGTTTTGCAAGCTGCACCGAGATAGCATCACCCTTTTTCTTGATCCATTTTTGGAAGAACTTCTAGAAGTTCCTTTTGAGTATCAAAATTTTGTTTCCACTTCTGTACAGATTCCATCTTATCAGTGCACAAGGTCTTGTTCTCTTTTTGTCTATGCTGTTCCAGTTTGCCAGGTGAAATGAAGTTTACTTTGCAAATATTTAGCATGATGAATCGTAAACCCATGTCCAGTTTCCAGGTGAAATGAAGTTAACATTGCAAATATTTGGCATAATGAATCATAAACCCATATTCGGTGCAATGTATTTACTCAATGACTGTCCTATCTACTGGTATCATTATGCAGGTTCCTCTTGCAAAACAGTTGATTTCTGACCCCTCAGATATTGCTTCCTGGTGCAGAACAGCTGTGGGTGCTTGATTCTGTCCCTGGAGAAGTGAGTACTGAAAATAGTGATGGAGAAGTAGAAAAAGTTTTGAAGACCTTGCAAAGTCTACCATCAACAGTTCCATCACGAAGGTATAAGCAAATGAATGAACTTGGTTTCTGCAGTTTCTATTGGATCATGTTTTTGCTAACTTTATTGCTCTCATTTGAATTTTTTGTCTTCAGGTGGCTTGTGAACCGCATGAGTGAACTTGGTTTCTCAAAGTCATTGTCGGAATGGATGGGTAGCAACTTAAAGAAACATGAAGAACAAGAGACATGGGCGTTCAATCTTGATGGTGCCATCCAGATGTTCAATTCATACAGGTGAATACCTGAATTCCAATTCATCTAGTTCAATGACCTCCCTTCCTGACGAGAGATGAATAAGATTATGATGCAGTCCTTAGCCCGGTTCTGTTATAAAATTTTCAGGGAGACATCATACTGGTCGCTGCTTGAACACCCACCAAAAGGAATGGAAATAGGAATGGTGGTGGCAGAGAAAAGTGACCGTTGGAATGCAGATATAATTCATCAACTTGAAAGGCTTGCTGGCCGAAGAGGGAATGGATCTGAGGGCGAGGTGTCGCTTTATGTTCTTCCCAATTCAGGCCACTGGGTTCATGTAGATAACCCAAAGGGGCTTCTTAAGATTTTAGCCCCCAAGCTTTCGTCCATTTCAATATGATTGCAGTTTGGTTTCTCTGGAATCAATAATTAGAAATTTTCTAATTTTACTCAGCGTTCTTTGGTCAGGAATATCTGAACGTTAAATTCTTAAATCTGGCTCTGTTGTATACTTGGTAAATACGTTTATCAAACTATGGTGATTCCAAACTTCAAATGTCATTCCTTGTTTCATTCTGAAATTGTAATAGTTTTATGAACTCGTTAATGGAACACGTAAGATTAAAGGAAAAAGAAACAATTGCCAAACCATTGTGCTTGTGAATAAAGAGAAACCACAGACATTATAAGAATAGCTCCGAGTACAAACAAATACACAAGTGAACTCATTAATGAAACACGTAAGATTAAAGGAAAAAGAAACAATTGCCAAACCATTGTGCTTGTGAATAAAGAGAAACCGCAGACATTATAAGAATAGCTCCGAGTACAAACAAATACACAAGTTGTTTTGAAGAAATACAAAAAGGGAAAAAGAAGCAGATATTCTTGAAAACCCCAACAGGGAATGCCATAAGTTTGGAGGGTGAAAGTTTCGAAACGATCGATAATACAATCCAATTGCACGTTTTCTTTGGAAAGTTACTGTCCCATTCTGTTTTCTATGTGAAAACCCCAACAGGGAAGGCCATAACGTCGGAGGGTGAAAGCTTGGAAACCATCGATAATGCAATCCCATTGCGCGTTGTCTTCGGAAAGGTACTGTTCCATTCTGTTCTTAAGGGAGTGTATGTTGAATTCTCTTTTAATGCCGAAAAATGCAATGAAGAATTCTTCAAGTTTGCAGTTGATTTTCTTGGGTGTTTTTATATATTGCATGTTCCTGTAGCTTTTTTCGTGGGCATTCGCATAACAATAGTGTGTACTGGAATTGGTATCAAGGATCCTGTTGTATAGGGAAGTTTTTATTTTTGAAATGAAAATGTGATAACTGAATATCGACTCAGAAGTTGGTATTTTTATTATGAATGTGTGGGGTGCAACTCTCTGATTATATACTGCGCATTTCCATTTTTTTCTTTCTTTAGTAAGAGACTTGAGTTCCTTGACCAGTTGGTACGATTCCAATTCCCTTGACAACTTATTCAAGGAAAAAACGAAAAGCATTTGATCAACATGATCAATTCCAGCGTTATCAATAGCTTGATCTGCATTATCTAAATACAGTTCAGCATTATCTGCATTCTGCATTATTCAAATATTACTGAAAAAGATTGTCAACTCTTATCCCTTACCTTCTAATTTATAGGAACTTATCCTAAGAATAAGAAATTATCCTCTATCTACTAATTGTTAGAGATATAGTGATGTTTGTTATCAAATAATAGTCAGGGACAGCATAGGAATTGTATAGGGTAGACACACATTTGAAATAGCAAATTGAAATTCTAGTTGGATATTGGTCTTCTCGAATAGACGATTGTAGCTATTAAATATTTCTATTTTCTTTACTCTATTTCATATTCTATTCCCTGATCTTATTCTGCATCTATCAATTTGCTGTTATAGCCATTCAATCTATAACCATTTCTACATGTTCTTCCACCCCCAACAAAATTCACAAAACAACACCCCATGACCTCCATCACCAAATTGCTCCAGCCACCCTCCCATTTCACAAAGCACAACCCCATGACCCCATCACCATATGTTGACCTTATAGCGTTACAACTCACTTCCATTGCATCACGACTTGAAGCTATGGATGCATTAATAATAAAGGTGGTGACACTAAAGGCCAATGCCAGAAGTGTTTTTAAAGTGTTGAGTGTACTTTTAGTATTTTCTTAGACGATAACTATGTGTTTAAGACTTGGATTTATGTTCTTGTTACTATTTTGTATATTTTGTTTGATTAATTGTTGTTTAAGGGAAGAGTTTGATCTTAATTATATATATTCAAGGATTGTTTGAATTGTTTGGTGATGAGTGGAGATAGAAAAAAGTGAAGAAAAGATGAAAAAAAGGCTAGAGAAATAAGTCTGGCACAATCGTGCATGGCAACAAGGAAGTAGCAGTTTAGAAATCTCTGGCATGATCATGCAACGTGTTTTCTTTTTAAGGCTATTGTTGGAAGATATACATATGGAAAAACCCTGGACTAAACCCTAAAAGATTTAACAATATATATAGAAGAGAAAAACATCACGTACTGTCTACAAACATAATCAAAGAAGATCAAAAGAAAGGAATTCTTAAGAACAAGGTTGTAGATTTTCCAGCTTAAGGCAAAGAGGAGAAGACTTCCAAATTCAATTCTCTACTCTATTCTTATTTTCTTGTTATTGTTAGATGTTAATAATGGTTGAACTTGGATATTTAGTTACATATGTGGATTGCTAAAAAAAATTAGGAATTACTCTTAAATTATTTGTTGAACTTTAGATTCTTGATTTAAAGAATATGCTTTTGATGTTTATTGTTTTATATTTAATTTGAATCGAGGGATTGGATAGGATCATTTGTGTTATGTTGCACAATTTTAAGTATTTATTAGTTATCCATAGGATTGCTATATAGTTAGAAAAAGTTTTGATTGATTGAGAGATCACAATTCAATTTCTATCTATTTTAATTGAGATTATTTGATTCGATCTCAAGAGAGGATAATCATAACTATAGAATATCTAGGATTAGGTATGATTAAATCAAGAAGGTAAAGTAAAAACAAAAAAGGATAAAAGTAATTTTTAACTTTCATCAATAATCAATCAATCAATTTTATTGTTGCTTAGTTATTAATTCTTTGTTTTTAGTTTAATTCTTAATTATTATCTTATCATTTACCTTAAACAAAGTTTACAAGAATTGATGAATTATTATCATAATCCTCGTGGTACAATATCCTTTATACTATAAGTTATGATCTATATACTTATAGATAAGAAACTTTTTCAATTATAATTTCATCAATTTTGTGAAGTTGCTGTCGGGTGATTGTTATAGCATCTATCGTAGTTTAAGTTACCTTGCTTTTAAGGATTTTAACACTTTTCTTATATGATTAGGTGTATAAACACAAAAACAAGAAAGAGTTCAAGCAAAGTAAAGGATACGTAAGCTTCTGCCATCAATAAGCAAGAGAGGGAGATTCGAAAAGCAAAACTCCAAGAAGCAATAAAAAAAATAATAGCAGAGGAACAAAATCAAGGAGAATAGCAAAGAACTCTTATGGACTTCATGGGTCAATGTTTAATGTAAATTAACAAGGAATAAAGAGGCTATCAGAACAAACCAACACATTCAAAATCAAACCAGCACTACTGAATATACTACAAACCAACATCTAGTTTTATATACTAGCCAATGAGGATCTTAATACTTATTTGGCTAACTTTTTGGAGATATGTGATACTTTTTGATATAATAGATTGATAGAAGATGCAACCAAGAATGAGGCTCTTTCCTTTTACACTTAATAATCGAGCCAAGGCATGGTTAAACTCTCTTAACCCTGCGAATGTTACAATATAAGAGTAGCTAATGCAAGCCTTTTTAGCTAAATACTTACCCTTAACCATGACCACAAGGCTCATAAAGGAAATCAAAAATTTTCAGCAAAGCAAAGATAAATCATTATATGAAGCTTGAGGGTGATTTAAAGAGTTACAAAGGAGTTATCCATATAATAACTTGCCAAAGGAGTTCCTTCTGCAAACATTTTACAATTGAGTGAATCAAATAATGTGAGGCATTATAGATGCAGTAATTGGTGACTTTTTAATGAGAAAAACGGTTGAAGCAGCACATGATTTGTTAAACAAGATGGCAAACAATAGTTTCTTATAGACATCGAAAAGAAGTAAATAGCAATTAAGCTTTAGAGATCAAAAGGGAGTGCTTGCTGTGGATTTAGGAAGCATTATAGGCTGAAGTAGCAAACTTAGCCAAATAATTGAACAGCCTGAAAGTCACTTCTTCCCGCCTACTCAAGGCAATTCAACATAGATGCAAACTATGCGGACAAGAAAGTCATGTCTTAGCTGATTGCCTCCTTATGAAAAACAACATAAAATAGCTTAACTTTATGGGAGCATGATATGGTCAAAGAGGTAACAACCTATATTCTAATACTTACAATCTTAGGTGGAAAAATTACTTAAAATTTTCTTAGTCTAACAATACAAGAAACCTAATGAGAGCTCAAAGTCCACTAGAATTTCAGCAAGATATGCTCAATTCTTTATAATCAAAGATGAATTAGTTAATGGATGTTTTGAATTATAAATTTGTGAGCCATGATAAAAACTAAAAGAGGACAAAAGCTAAATTTGACCAAATTATGAAGAATCATGCTTCTTCCATCCACAATTTGGAGTTTCAAGTAAGCCAATTAGTTAATGCATTATTTATATAAAGTGTGGGGAGTCTCCCAAGTAACACAGAGTTTAATCTAAGGGAGCAATTGAAGGCCATCAAACTTATAAGTGAGAGTGAGTTAGAAGAATCCCACAAAGTAGAAGACCAAAAGAAAAAGGACAAGAACGAAGAGAAGAAAGAGGAAACTCCTTATGTTCCTCCCCCCTCCGTATGACTTTGAAGAAGATAGGACTTGTCCATTAACTCTTAATAGACCATTTATGAATATAGGAAGGGATTTTGTGGATATTTATAAAGGGAAACTCATTCTTTGGATTTTAATATGAATAAAGTATTGAAGGATCCAAAGAAAAGCAGCTCTTGCATGAAGGTAGATATAGTGGATGAGTCTATAAAAGAGCAAAAGAAGAGCTATAAAGAAGATGTAAGTGCTTTGGAAGTAAAAGATAAAGGAGAATTAGGAAAAAAAGAGTTAGGTGATCCATTGAAGGTAGAGGCGTTAGTGAAAGCAGAAGCACCCATAATACCCTCCATTAAGAAATAACCACGTTTAGAGTTAAAAATCGATGGAGAATAAGAAAAGAGATTGTTGGAGATAATAAGAAAGCGAATGAGAGTTATAGGACAGAAAATTTTGGACATAAGAAGCATAAGTTCTAATGTGATGATGTATAAGACCTTAGCATCCAAAGTAGGAGTGATTAAAATAATTGCACTAAAATGGTTAAGCTAGCGACCTTAAAATTAACATGTCATGCTTTAGTTAGATTTTCATAATTTCGTATTTGATAGTACATTATTATTTTTATGTTTTATGTTTATTTTGTAGTGAGTTGAATGATGGATGCCTATAATTTAAAGTGTATCAAATGGTTAGGAAAAAATATTCAAGAGTTAGCTCGATTCCATATTGTTGATTTGGATGGACTAACCCCTTTTTTTTCTAAAAAGATTAAATTATACTCAATTGAGGAGGGATGAGATCTTGGAGTCTCATGGTATAAAACTCCGTGATACTAGCTCCAAATAAAAAAATAAGCATAGGACAAGATAGGTGAGCTCTAGTTCCACACCACCACAACACCACTAACCAAAATCTTCTAATAAAGGGTCGAAAGAAGAAGAAGTTTGAGAGATGGTGCTCAGCAAACTTAAAGAGAGAAAAAAGCACCTTGAGGGTCATCGATGCCGCAGAGAGACAATTAAAGGAGGTAATGTGACATCAAAATTATCGAACCAAGAAGTTATTGAAGTTATTTTTAGTGTGAGGAGTCTATATGCCATCTCTAACTCTATCACCTCCACATTCTCCATGAGTGCTCTTGCCTTTCCTTTATATTTATGTTAATTTTCATTATTTTACTAGTTATCATTTGCTCATGTTTGTGTCTTGTTTTCCACATTAAGTCTAATGCATTATTCAAGCGTGGGGATATATATACATTTGCATATCATTGTGTGTAAAATTGCATTTGCAAGTGTTAGTTTTTAATTATGTTATCATTGTGTAAACATTTTGCTACATGATGTATATCTTGTGTCAATGTGTCAATGGCATAAAATTGAAAGGAATTAGCTTATCTATAAATAGAGCTAGTAGCTAATTATGAGTTGTGGTATAGTTGAGTAATTGGGGGTATCCACGACAAAATATTTGTCTTCATGTCAAAAGGCTAGAATGACACTATAACCAAGCTTGATAATATGGTGTTAACAATAAATTTGAACCTATGAATTTTCTTGATTAATGTTAAAATAAGTTTCATGAATGGGTATTTAGTGATGTCCTTTAATTGGTATATAAGAATGAGTGCATGCTTACAAGTGTCATAGTTATATGAATAGGTGTAAATGTTTTAGTTAATATGTGTATTTAAATTAAAACACTTGAACTTGAATGAAATGAGTTAGTACATTGTAACTTTTTAATTGATTGATGTTTATGGCTAAGTTAATTTTATAAGATTTGATGTCATTATATTGTTATTGTATTATTGCATGATTTTGTGTTTTGTGTTTTGTTTGTTTTATGGTTTTACCTTTGACTATGGACAAGCAAAGATTTTAGTTTGAAGATGTTAATTGGTGTAAATTATAGAATGTTTTCTACGTGTTAAGTTGTGTTTTTAGTATTTTCTTAAATGATAATCATATGTTTATGACTTATATTTATATTCTTATTAGTGTTTTTGTGTATTTTTTTTCGATTATTTGTTGTTTAAGGCAAGAGTTTAATCTTAATTATATAGTTCAAGGATTGTTTGATTTGCATGGTGATGAGTAGAAATAGGAAAAAGTGAAGAAAAGCTAGAGAAATATGCACGATCATGCAGCAAGGAAACAGTAGGATGGAAGTCTCTAAACACAATCGTGCCAAAGGTTTAGAACAATCCTATGCACGACCATGTAAGGTGTTTTCTAATATGCGACTTTTTTCATATTTTTTTATGTTTGGGGGCTATTTTTGAAGATATACATATGAAAAAAAAATAGATAAAACCCTAAAAGACTCGAGAGTATATATAAAAGAGGAAAACATCGCTTAACGGTTACATAAACATAATTAAAGAAGATCAAAAGAAAGAAATTCTCAAGAACAATGCTACAGATTTTCCAGCTCAAAGCAAATGAAAAAAGACTTCCATATTCAATTCTTTACAATTTTCTTATTTCCTTATTGTTGTTGGATGTTAATGATTATTAAACTTAGGCATTTAGTTACATCTATAGATTGCTAAATTCTCTTTTAGGAATTAATCTTGAATTGTTTACTGAACTTTACATTCATAATTTAATGAATATGCTTGTAATGTTTATTATTTTATGTTCAATTTCATTCTAGAAATTGGATTGGATCATCTGTGTTTTGTTGCACAATGAGAGATGGTTCATTAATAAACCTATAAGCATAAAATTAACATGCAATTGAAGAGAGATCTTAATTATTTGTTAGTTATCCATAGGATTGCTTCAAATCTAGTTACATAGTTAGAAAGAGTTTTGATATATTGAGAGATTTCAATTCAATTTCTATCTATTTTAATTAAGATTATTTGAATCGATTTCAAGAGAGGGTAATCATAACTATAGGATATCTAAGATCAAGTATGATTAAATCAAGAAGGTAAAGTAAAAACAAATAAGCTTTCATCATCAACCAATCAAACAACTTTACTGCTTCTTAGTTTATTTCTTAGTTATTAATTCTCTGTTTTTAGTTTAATTCTTAATTATTCATCTTATCATTTACCTTAAACAAAGTTTACAAGAATTATCACAATCCTCATAGGACGATATCTTTTATACTATAAGTCATGATTTGTATACTTGCAATTAAGAAAGTTTTCAATTAAACTTCAAGATGTTTCAGCAATCGAATCCATCCTCGCAACACCCAATAAGGGCAAGGGAAACGTGTTACCCTCAAGCTCGCATGATGTCAATGATCTATTTGGTCAAAAGTCAAAGAAGAAGATATTGATAGTCCATAGTGGTATCAGAGTTTGGCTTTGTGCCCACATACAAAGATATAATTCCTGAAATTTGAAGGTGGTAACCCTTATGATTGGATCCTTAAAGCGAGAAATGTTTTTGCTAATACCAAACTCCAAAAGAACTTAAGATCGATATTACCCCTATATGCCTTGAAGGAGATGCTTTAAATTTATTTTCATGGCTTAAAAATGAACAATCTCTTGTTTATTGCATTGAACATGTTAAGGTGCTACAGGAAAATTATGGTTTAGCCAAGTTTTAGAATCCAAACGAATGCTTATACAATATCTACCAAGATAGACAGTTCAGGAATATTGTTAAAAGTTTGCAATATGATTGGCAAGAGTAACAAACTGGCCATATTAGTCTTGGAATTTTAACACAAGCTCAACCTGAAGTCAATTGATCAGGCCCAAGTTAATCGAGCCTTAAGTCTTTTTAAAAAATCAGCCCTACGCTGAGTTCTGGCTCAGGTTGCCTATGCCTGACTTGCCTTGAAGCTCAAAAATTTTTAGTCAAAATGATGTTGTATTCCATTTTTAATTTTAAAAAAATTAGGACGAGCTAAGTTGAACTAAGTCGAGCCTTGCCAAAATTGTCAAGCCCAACCAAGTTTGGCTCATTTCCATCCCTAGGCCAAATCACTACTTATTGGGCATTTTTCTCCAAAGCTTATGTAAGGATCTCAAAACATATGTATGAATTCACAAGCCATGCACAATGACTAAAGGCATGAGTTTGGCCATGGAATTTAAGTCTAAATTAGAGGAAGATGGTAGTTCAGCCCTAGTTTGGCCTCATTTGATCAAGCTTTAGGTTAAGTTCAAGTTTTTTTATTTAAATTTTTGGGCTTTGGGTCAAGTTTGAGCTTAAGCAGGTCTGAACCAGCCCAATATGATGCCAAGTTAAAATTAAGCCCTAACCATATGAACAAGAGACCTAAACTAGCCATGAATAATGTCGATGACAGTGCATAAGTTGACCTTCTTGAAATTAGTTTCCATGAAATTTTGGGAAAGTTTACAAGTACTTTCATAAAGCTCCAAAGAATTCTCGACAATAGAGAGGTCCTTATACTTATAAACAATAGCTACACTCATAATTTTGTGGATGAGGCTATCATTAAAGATCTTAAACTACCAATGTAATTAATTCCTTTCGAGTCTAAACAGGCAATAGGGATGTGATTTATTGTGACTAAATTTATCTAAATATTGAAGTACAACTACTAGGTTTGGAACTAACACATAATTATTTTCCATTCTCAACCGGAGGACCTAATTTTGTGCTAGGTATTCAATGGCTCGCATCGCTAAATATAGTTTAAGCTAACTAAAATGAGATGTTTCTCATTTTCAATCTAAATGGACAAAAGTATAAACTACAGGGGGTCACTCATAGAATCAAAATCAACGTCACATTCCAATATTTGGCAAAAGAGAATTATAGTTCAAGTATTCCTAATGTTCAAAATTCCAAAATTCAAGCTTGACTTCGTGAATGTAAATATATTTTTAATGAACTTCATTCTATTCCACCCTTTCAATCATATAATCATTTTGTACCTTTTTAAAAGTGTGAAATCAAAAACTAAGTATCAAATTTGCTTCACTCAAATTTTATATTCTCTAGATCTAGTCTTTTTACTAGTCATGTTCTTTAAGTTAAGAAAAAAGATAATACTTGGCAAATGTGTGTTAATTACCAATCACTAAACTGGATTATTATATCTAATAAATACCCAATACAAATGAGCTTATTAATGAGGTGCATAATGCTTCCATTTTTTCCAAGATTAACTGTAACATCCCATCACCGATGGGAAGGGTAGAATAGTAATTCGGAACGAGTTATGAGTGTTAGAATTGTCTTGGTATGTTCATGCATACTCATACTTGTAAATAGTGACTTTTGCACATGTAAATG
>JANSVA010000004.1:32946416-32979062 GCA_025504915.1 Erythroxylum reticulatum
ATAACAACACAAGAGAATTTACGTGGAAACTCCCAAACCGGAGAAAAACCACGGGCACCGAGAAGAAAATCTACTATATGAAATTCTTACAATCACACAAATTTTCCTCTCACTCAATCCCCTAATACACCAACACATCCACAAAGAAATACGCAAAACAAACTCTCCAACTCTCACCTCAAAAGAGGAATTTAACTATAGTCAAATTTGTCATTTAAATCCTTGACTTTGTTTGGTGCATTAAACAAGGAGGTAGTCACCTCCTTATATAGATAAGAGACTTGTTTCAATTGTTGTCCCCAACCAATATGGGACAACAAAGGAGCCAAACTCAACATATTTCTATTTTCTTTCAAAAATGGTGATCAGTGTCCAACCAATCGACATGTTTGATAGTGTAAGGGGATAAGAGAAAATGAGGGACAACGTCTGGCATTGTATTAAGAGTTTTAACCTTTTCCTCTTTATTTGTTTCTTTGTTTGTCATGTAGTTTTCAACTTTGTCTTTTTTAAGTCATTTTGACGTAATTATCATAAATTTAGTGCAATAATGGTAAGATTCTCTCGTAGAGCTAAAAATATAATGGGAGAAAACATAGGTTAATCTTCTTCTTTTTTTTAACTCAAACACTGTTCCTTCGATTATTTTTGCTTTTTGACGTTTTAACTTCTAAGTTTACAACCTTCTCTCCTAACTCTTCATTTCATCAATTTTTTCATTCCACAAATTAGATATGCTCATGTCTAAATTTGGTAATCTTTTAATTATTAGCTCTTCTAGGGGTTTTGGTTTTTTTCAAGGATCTTCTTTGGTGGGTAGTCTGGAATTATGTTTGGAGTCGTACAACTTTTTCGTTTGTTAGGTTTTTGGTTACATATATGTTTTCTTTTGTTTTTGTAGTTTGTCTTTTTCCTGGTATTTTTAGATGATTCTCTCTTATTATAAAGAGTTTTTTTTTCTTTAAGGATTTATTCTTTACATTTACCAATTTTAATTGTTGTTTATAGCTATGCTTTGATTATGTTATGCACCCAAACATTTTTAAGGAATAAAAATCTTGTTTATCCATATATATAATATATATTTTTAGTTTATTATTAATGTACTTTCCATATTTTTATCTTTTTATTCTTTTTTTCTTCTTCATGTAACCTATCTTTTAAACTTAGAATAAAGTAATCCATTTTGATTTTAAAGTATAAGGGTATGTTTTAAGATTTCAAGTTAGTTTCTACTTCTTATATGGTACTAATTACATGATCAAAATGCAGTAACGTTTAATAATTATTATTGTCAAATATAATAATTGTTTGTTTTGTCTATAAATATAAATTAAAAGATGAATTCTTTCCACTTAGTGTCAGAATTTAAAAGTCTCTTCTTCTCTTAAGATTCAATTATGATCTAGTTCAAATATTGGTGAAGTCTTTCATATATTAATAAAATTATAAATAAGGTGGTCAGGCCACCTATAACCCAAACTTAATCTATATTATTTTTCTAGCCTAAATCTAAACTTGATCAAAATTAAATCATACAATCCAAAATCAAGCTCGATTGAAGTTTAACAATTTAAAATACTATTAGATTGAAAAAGGCTCGAAGATATTGAAATAAGTGGCATCGTCTATATGCAGTCATAAAAAGAAATCCAAAGGCATTCAAGCTTAAGTGATTGTTATCAGAAACTCAAATCTACAAAAACAAATTCATTGGCTATAAGGTGGTCCACCATTTTGTTCCTTTACATACCTATCTCGATCTCTGCAGAACGTTATGTAAGCTAGAGTAATAAAAGATCACCTAAAAACACAAAGAGCAAATAACATCTAAGTCAGTTGGTAAGATATTAATCTCTACTATATAAATCTCATAGGCAAGTGAACCTATCAAACAATAGTATAGTATCAGTGAATATCGAAAGTCAATCTTACAAGAACTACAAGTATTAGTAATATCCTTTTCTATTATCTAGCTAACAAATAGGATGATGATTTAATGAAAACTAAACTAATTTGAAGTTTAATATAAAAATAAACTAGAACACAGATACCATTAAGAGTAATCAATATCAAATAACTAGTACATAGGCAATGAATCCCTTAATATTTCCTAAGTATTAACCCTTAATTATGCAATTCAATTATTGATAATAGGACCATGAAAATTTATATCTTCTGTTAATATCTTTATTAAAATTATCAATAACCAATCATGAGTTGATTAACTGAAATCTCTTTCTAGTTAACACCCTTAAGATTGCATCACTCAATTTGTAAATTTCACTATTAGATACAACCTTAATTTAAAGGATTTATTCAACATGTCTCTAGATTTGTATGTAACTACTTCCAATCCTAGCAGATCTATTCATATAAAAGGATTTCTCAACCACAATCATATAAAATCATACATTGAACTAATATCTAGGACATATTAACTCAATACTTAAAATATATAATTGAATTGCAATAAATCAATCAATTAAACTATATTTAAAAAATCAAACACAAGACTCATCCCATTCATCATACCTAGACATGAAATAAATTTAATCCTCTTAATACTTTTATGGAAATTTGTTCTCTACTAAATATCTGAAGAAATCTTTGTGTTTCTGTAGGATCATAATTATTTCTCAAACTCTAACTTGACCTCTAACAAAACTATAATTGATTCTATGTTGATTGTCTTTCTATAGTGCGAAAATTAGGATTTCTAGAATGTATATGGTCAGTCACACAGTACATACACATTCTTAGAGAGTTATACGAGTATGGGACACGACTGTGTATATGACTTACATAGGTATGTCCAAGTTCACATTGGAAAAAAAATGTTTTTGAAGCTTAACAAGCTCACAGAGACATACACGGTCCCTTACATAGACGTGTCCTTCAATATACAGGACTATCCTTTTAAAATAGCTCCAATTTTTTCATTTTTTATCTCGATTTCACCCAACTTCTTCTGCCTATAATCCGTAAAGGTAATTGAAACCTAATAACACTCTTAAAACAAAATAAGTACTAAAAATATTTTTAAAAATCTCAAATAATCAAACAAAATACACTAAATATAGGAATAAAAATATTGTCCATTAAGTGGTTGTTACTGGTCTTTTTATTAGTATAACAATCAATCAAACAACGAGGTAGGTGGTGGTGGCTAGTGGGGAGAGAGACAAATAGAGATTAGTGTGCTAAGGTGCAAGTGAAACAATAAAGAAAGATAGGAGTAGTCGCTAGTCGGGTCTTGGTAGGGAGGGGAAAAACAACAGACAAATAATAAATGGAAAGAGTAGCGTAGATTTTTTTTTATTCGTTAACACATATATAAAATGACATTATTTGTGTAATATGTGAAGTTTAGATTCAAGTGGGACTAGTTTTTTAAAAAATTATAATCCAAAACTCGATACAAATTGAGTTGAACTTGTTGTCTTTAGACTAAGCTAGGTTGAGCTAGGATTATATTTATTTTCATCCCTAATTATTAATACCACACCCTTAAACCTTTAAAATATTATATGCATCATGAAATTATTTTTATATTTCTTATGTTTAGTACTCATATGCATTATTCTATTAACATCCATTATATACATTAAAAACGTAAATTAATTGATAAAGAATTGCATTACATGTAGCTATAAACAATATATATATATAATGTCATTTTATATAAAATAAGAAAATTTGAACTTTAAGCAAAGTTGAACTATAAAAGTCAAGTCTAAACTTAACGCAAAGACTAAAAAAAAATTTTAAGCTTGGGATCGATCTAAAGCCTAGCAACTCAATTAAGCCCATTGACTTTAAGGCAACTAGACTTAGACTTTCTTATCATCTTTAATTATGAATGTGGCACCTTTAAACCTTCAAGAAATTAAATATATCATGTACTTATTTGTAGATAATTTATTTTTTGTCTCTGGTACCCATATACATAATTTGTTTTAACATTCACTATATATGTTAAAGAGTTGAGTAATTAGTAAAGTCTTCCATTTCATCAACAAAAAAGGTTGAATTTTGAAAATAAAACTATCCACTATGTTCTATATTTTTAGTTAACTAAACTTTATTGTGAATCTAAACTTTAATGCTAAATTGATTATAAAATACTAAAAAGGATAAATGAGTTTATAAATGTGGCATATTTTCTTTTTAACACCTAAAAAATAAATGCTTATATTTCAAATAAAAATCAACTAAAATTAATCTCAATGATACTAATTAGAATATTTAATTATATTTAGGATGTAAATTAATTATATGTTTTAACCATTTTAGATTTTTTATTTACAAGAAATATAGTAAAAGTTATAATCCATACAAGTGATGGGTGGACATTTGATGATTTAGGGCCTTACTAAAATTAGAACCTTAATTGGACAAAACCTAAACACATGGAGGGTATGTTAGTCCCTAATGGCACCCAAGAGGAGGTTAAATTAGTTGTTCACAAAATTCAACATTTTTTTCTTACCAATGTGCTCAATTAACAATAATCAATACAAATAAGTATAAGGAAATTAGCTAATATAAATTAATCAAATAATTGAATAATAATTTTAAAAGTATAGAGAGGAGAGAAAGCATAATGTTTTATATTATTTTGGGAAACAAATTTTGCCTACGTCTATTCCCAAGATTCTTCTTGAAATTCCATTATAATTCTTCTTTCAAGGCAAAGAATAATATTTGTATAATTTTCCTCAGTAAAGAGGAACTCTTCTTATAATCTTCTTCTAAAATGAAAAGGAACCTTAATCCCATTTGGAAAACTCCCAATACAATGTTCAACTCCCTAACAAAGTATTACAACTTAAAAATATCTTACTTATTCGCTTGGCCACTCCAAAGTGGCTAACTCATATAAATATAATACAATGATGTTCTAATGATTAAAAAAACTCTTTAAAATATATGTATACAATGTCCAAAAACGTTTTGATGCTAAAATCAATGAAAAAACACTTATTTATAGTGTTTTGGGACCTCTATTAGCTATTGGAGTCAAGAACTAGCCGTTATAATGGCTATATATAATGCACTAGTCAACCAATATACGTTTAACACTAGATTCATTAACTGTGAGAACACTGGTCAACTTGGTTGACCAATATGGCACTTTGGTTGACCAATACATTAACTAATGTTGCTACAAACTCTTGGTTCATCAAATTTAACAATTTTAACTTATAGTGGTTAACCACTAACCTATATAAGTCAACCAATTACCTTTAAAATATGATTTTAATACCTTCAAATGATCAAACTCAAGTTGATTAATGAAGGTAGAAATTAAGCACTTCCTAAATTGTTACCCAAAGCTTATTTTAAAGATAAAGAGGCTTTTATATAAAAACTAAAATCTCCAATGCCTCTTGATGAATGAAAGGAATCATATAATGAAGTTAAATAAAATGTTTATGCATGGTAAGCCTTTTAGATCATCAAATTAAAAAGTGAGGTTACAAATAATAATACAAAATATAAAATGACCTTTATGAGCCTTGATTTTCTTTTGTTCCTTTTTTTTATCTTCATTTTGTTGGTTGTAAAATTCATCTTCTCTTTGTACAACTTCATACACTATCTTTTTGAGTTTATGGCTTCATTTGTTTTAATATTTCTTTTCATCAAAATAATAAAAAGATTAGTAATAATTATATTTTTGTTATCATCAATTAGAAACTCTTTTAGTTCAATAAGGTATATGGCTCAGTCATACATAATATAATAAATTAGGAAATGAAATATTATTTTAAGAAATTCCAGTAAGATGAAACATTTAATCATAGATTAGCAAAAAAAATATTTGCAACATCACCAATTTTATATTAATAACCTTCATAATTGGACATTATACTTAATAGAATAACATTGATGGGTTCATTGGAGAATAAAAGATCTCATCAATTGTATATATTATTACTCACTTTCCAACATGAGGGCAAGAAACATTAACAAGTATATATGTTATTTTTTGGAAGATGAAAAGGAGTTAACTAACTTCAAAGAAGGTTTACAAAAATACCAAAAGGAACAAATCTTGACATTCTAAAACAAAGCAAAGACAATAAGCTACTGCCACTAGTCTTCAAGCAAATATAAAGCCTTAGCATCATACTAATAAGAAAAAGTGGAGATTGCAAGACCTTCAAATATCCCCTCAATAAGAGCTTATACACTCCATCTAGAAACCAGCTTATGGCTCGTTATTTAGTGAACAATGTTTGTCAAAATAATCTACCTAATCCATCAAATCATTGTTAAACTGAAGACTTAAAGAGTATATGATTCATTATAAAATGTTCTTATATTGATTTTCCTCAAAATTGCATAGGTACTATAGTTATTGACCAATTTAAAGATTGTCAAGTCACCTTAGTGTATGAATCTAACCTTTTCTGCTTAATCTACAAATAATGAACAATTGCTCTTGTTGTATTAAATCTTTACACAGGTTAAAAATATTACTCCAAAAGGATTTTAAACAATAACAAAAGAAGCATAAGTGATATAAGGTTTCAGGATCTTAGCCATATAATTTTTGCAATATGTAGGGGAGTTACCTTTTAGCCTACCTAAAGTGTTTATTCTCTGTTTAATGTCATCAAGGAAGCTTTGGGCAGTTATCCTTGAAACTAATGAGCTTCCACCATAAAACCAATAAGGTAGATTATTTAAGTAGATATATCAAAATTTCTTTGTGTAAATTTTAAAGCTATAACACCTTTAAGTTATTCCATCCTTAGCATCCGTTTTTAGTTTATAATTTGGCACATTGCTTATACTATCATTAAAACCTCTCAATTTGCTATGGTATACTCTATTCTCAATTATCATATTAACTTTTTCCTTTAAATGGAATAAAAGTTTATATAGCTTTTATTTGGTGAAAGAGACCAAGTTCATTCCAATTGTCATACCAAAATCATATCTTACGTCCATTTCTAACCATAGCTTCCACCTCCTAGTTGATAATACTTATGAGTTTCAACATTTGGTTGCTTTAATTAGATTTAATGCTCCAAAAGCTTTTCCCCTTTAAGATATATAAGTGCATATATTTATCCAAAATGGATTTAGGATCTTTGAAGAGCTTCCAGATATGTTTAGCAAGAAAAATTTTGTTGGTGTTTCTAATTGATTTTATCCTTAAAACCTCCTCCTTCTTTGGCAAGCAAACCTTATACCACTTTACTTAGGCACTTAACATTTGATTTGTCAAACCAAAGAAAAATCTTAAGCATTTCCATGATATCCTTGATAAGATTTTAAGGCAAGTATAAGTGTTAACATTAGTGAATTTTGAGATTGTTTATCATAAATGTGATTAATTATAACCTACTAGTGAAAGATAGCATATATTATTTAAGTAATTAATTCTTTTATATATAGTATCATAGAAAGCCTGACAATCTTTGTTAGTGATCCTAACAATTGAGCCATAAAATTCTTGAGAGAGAGCTCCTTATCTCCTAAGCATCAAATAAAATATACAAGCTACTCTTTTCTCTATTTATGGTTAAAGTTGATATAAGGTTGAGGATTATAGAACATCCATTAATGTCTTGAAAAATCTTGAATCAGATTTATATAACAATAAGAGATCATATGTAAAAGAGATGTTAAGCAACCTTAAATTCTTATATTTATAATGAAATCTAAAGGTGTTATCATGCTTAATTCTATATGCAGTAATTCTATATAGGACCTCAATGCATAAAGTAAAGATACAAGGATATAGAGAATCTCCTTATCTCAATTCCTTATCCCGATTGAGAGTAGAAGTGGGCTCATCATTCAACAAAATAGAAAAGGAAGTGGTTGAGATGCATTGTTTTATCCAAGTGATGAAGAGATTAGGAAAGCCAAAAGCAATTAAAGAGCTAATGATATACCCCCAATAAATTGAGTTGAAAGCATTCTTAAAATCAATCTTCATTGAGAAGCTTTTCAAGGGATTTTTTCTTTGATATCTCTTGAGATAACAATAGATTGTCATCTATGCTCCTTCTTAGATGAAAGCTTCCTAGCTTAGATTTATTATAGATTTTAACACCTCTTTGAGCCTGGTAGCAAGTAACTTAACAATGATCTTATAAATAATATTACAAAATGAAATCGTTCTATAGTGATTTAGGAAGCTAGGATTCTACTTTTTAGGTCTTAAGCTCACAAACATTTTATTATTTATTTAATAATTTGCCATTAAAGAAGAATTCCATTATTGTATTGATTACCAAGTCCTATATAAGATGCCAAGCCTTTTGAAAAGCTTACATTTAGCCATCAGGTGCTAGGGATTTCTCAAAATTAATTTTAAAGAGTGCTTTCTTGATTTCTATATCCTTAAATGGTTGAAGCAACATCCCTTTCCATTGAGGAAAATTAAGTCAGAGATTAAAGTCCTAATAACTTGCATATAAAAGCAAACATTAATAGAGGTTTCTAAGGTAGTTTTAAAGTAATATAAAGCAATCTTTTTTATTCTCTCTTAATCACTGATAGACCTTCTAGCTTCACTTTCAAGTGACTGATTTTATTAGTGTTTCTTTTACACAATATAGAGTTGTAAAAGTAGCTAGTATTCCTACTCTCATATCTCATCTAGTTGATCTTTACTTTTTCACTACAAGAAATCAAAGAATTACCGACAGCAATGACCATCGCTAAATCCAATTATTCTGTCGATATTAATATTTACAAACAGAATTAAATGACAGACAAAAGCATCGTTAATACAGGCGTAGCTAACTATAATGACGAAAATGTCATATACTTTTTGTCGGTAAAATATACTGATGGAATTAAGGAAACCATCGGTATATCTGTGTAAATATACCGACGGATTAAGATAAACGGACAGTAAATAAAACGAATAATTTACCGACGATATACAATGTTCTATCAGTAATATGGAAATACTTTTCCGATGGTATCATTATTCCTTCGGTAATATTTAAACATATTTTTCGACGGTTTTCTCTAATCCATCGGTAATTAGAAGTTAGAATTTTTTTAAAATCCTAACATTAAATTTTATTTGATGATCTTATAAAAGTGCATAATTTCAACAGTTGTAAATTATTTATGCATATTAAATTTATTTGTTTATATATTTAATTTGTTCAAACAGAAGTTGATTGGTGATATAAAGTTTAAATTTTGTTAATTGATAATAAAAACATTAAAATGTACATAACATGTCCTTGTTTTTGAAAGCAAATGGCTATAACAATCCTAGTGTCCTGGTGATGGAGGGTGCTCAGAGATGCTACCCCTCCTCTTCAACTGCTCCACCTCTTGTCTCAGTTGAGCCATCTGCTCCATTTGCTCTCGCATGTGAGCCATCTAGCCCATCTTCTCTTGCATGTGAGTCATCCTTTCCATCAATGTATCCATTGTGGCCCGAAGCTTAGTGACTTCTGACGATTGTGCTTGTCTAGTAGATGTTGTTGTACTAGACATAGAGGATTACGAATAACAAGTATTTGTAAATGAACCAAGCCCGAATATCCATCCACGACAGTCCCTACAATCAACAACATCAAAATACGTCTGAGTCTCATCAACAAGTTGTTCCTCCTGAGACTACCGCTGAATGGTTTGTCGCATTTGGTCCTATTAGAAACCAATGTTTACATTGGTAAGGGATTATTCATAATCATAAAACTAAATGATTATAAAAGAAATAATAATAAGCATTAAGTTCACATACATTCAGTTCTCTACATCGGCTGTTGACGAATGTCACACCGTCATGCTTCTTGGTGTGAGTATGCAAAAATAACTGAGTAGGTGTAAGAGGAAGATCCAAAGAATTTTCCTGCATATTTAACCTAAATTTTTAGATGTGAACTATATTTTAAAAAAATTTCGGCAGAGTTTCCCCTAATTTTATAATATGTCCCCTTGTTGAAAAAATAAAAAAACTCAACACAGTCATAAATGGCACCAGGCATTTATATCATTACCATTATCTATAATACATCAAAGTAAAACATGTACAAAATAAGTGTGAAGTTTAGATACTTACAAGTCTCTGTGTATGCTCGTGGTAGTTTATTAATCCTCCCGTATGTATGGGAAGACTCTTTCCCCTCGAACCTCCATGTCTATTAGTGGAGTTACGCCTTGAGATTGTCACTACTGCAGGGCTTCTCTAATACTCCTACCAACCTTGTGTATCACATTAATAAAGTCGCGATAAGGTGTAAAGCTCGCCTCTCCCATAGTCTATATATGCTGACATTGATACCAGAACTCTAGAAAAATTCTTTCTGAAATAAGAAGAAAAAAATTTAAAGTAATATCATGTAATAACATTTATGTAATTAGTGTATATAAAGCAATATAAAACAAAACTAAATGTTTATTATACCTCAAACTCCTGAAAGTAAAATTCTTTTGTTGCCTGAGAGATATTCTCCTACACATAACCCTCAAGATCAATCCATTCTTTAAATTTAGAAGTTATATTTTTAGAACACGGTTCAAACGGAAGCAACCTAATATAAGAAGTAATTTGATAAAATGAAAAAATTGATAAACCTATAACTTAATAAAAAACAAATAGTCATTAATGTGATTTCACTTACAGAGTGCCATCAATTGCTTATACTTTCTTCCGTCTGGTCCCTCAGCTCCAAGCCTGCGAACGTCTCCACCATCCGATAAAGCGGTATTGGATAATATATGAGTTAGGGGATGGGGATACAGATGGTGTAGCTTGTCCTACAGCAGGTGATGCCTCATATGCAGCTGTAGGTCTAGGAGGGGAAGCAGGTGAGTTAGTGGGAGCTGCAGAATGTGATGATCTACCTACATAGTAAATGAGACCGATCATGCCTCTAAAGTTGGGCCGTATAACCTCACCCTGTCTCTTTGGTCCCATACTTTTACCTGAAAATCATTGTTTATCAAATTTTCTTCTTATATAATAATTTGAATTCAATATTTGATACAATATATGGAAAAGGAAATAAGGCGATTTGTTTAATGTCATATTCAAATACAAACGACGAAAATGACAGTTAACAATCGTAGAACAAAAACAATAATAACACATTTATTGTCTTAGTTTAATTAAAAGTTCAATCATTACATTACCATTTATATAACTATCAAAAGGCAATAGTCTTGTATGTGTAACAATTATTATTATAAACTTGTCTTGCTAATTCAAATCAATTAAAAGTTCAATAATTACATAACCATTTATTTAACAATCATAAGGCAATAGTCCTTTCATAATCAAGATAAAACTTGTTTAGAAATAAAATTAATTTAATGTTAAAAGAACTTTAAGAAAATTTTCAAATTATTTTAAATCTAATTATTAAAAGGGTGTGTTTTATCTATAAAATGACTTAAGAGTTGAAATTTCCAAATCAAGTAGAGTAAGAGTACGAATGAATGAATTTTTTTTTCCAATAATCATTGTAATTTTTTTTAAGAAAATCATTGTAATTTTTACTATACCGAATCTTCTTCATTTACATAAATAAGCACTTAATCATTTGATAATCTTGTACATGTAGGGCATTATGTATAAAATGCTTTATATATAAATCCTTTTAATTATCAAGAGGAAAATGTTTTAGAATTTTAAAGAAAACCTAGTAATCTCCAAACAAACTTATGGGAACAATTGAAATTCCTTAAAATCATTTTTTTATCAAACAAGTACATTTTATCAAACACTTGGTATGCATTAACCGATTCATCCCTCATTTAAGACAAATAACTAATTTCTTTCCATCATTCTCCAACAAATATATAGCCCATCATTAAAAATCAGTAATTAACAACCAAAACCAAAAACAAACTCCATATGAATCAAAAATTTAACCCAACATTCACAAATCATCAGCGAAAGGAGAAGGCGGAGAAGAGTACACTACCTTCAGTTTGGAGCGACGACAAAGACCACGCCAAAGATGCAGCAGCTCGATGGCAACAACACACCTCTAGACAACGATAATGGCAGATACAAGTGACAGATTGAGGAGGAAGACGTAGGCGTAGGCGCGGGGTGGGGGAGAGGGCTTCGAGTGGTTTAAATGTCGTTTTGGTTATCATTTAAACATTTAAAACTTTAACAAAATGACGCCGTATGGTTTAAAACCTATACGATGTCATTTTGTTTATCATTTAAATGTTTAAAAATTTAACAAAACAACATCGTATGGTTTAAAACCTATTTGAGGTCATTTTGGCTATCATTTAAACGTTTAAAATTTTAACAAAATGATGTCGTATGGTTTAAAACATATACGACGTCGTTTTGGTAATCATTTAAATGTTTAAAGCCTTCAGCTAGAAGACATCATTTTGTTAGAGCTAAAAGCTAACAACTAAAATGAATTTTTATTGATAGATTTATTGACGAAAGTATCTGTCGATAAACCTTTTCATCAGAATTTAGCGACGGAAATTTATACCGTCGCCAAAGTAATATTTCTAGACAACATTACCGACATCTATACTATTTCCATCGATAATTACATACGGTTTGTGTACCATCGATAAAATTTCGTTGCTAATTTAGAGTTCTCTTGTAATGTTTATTTTAAAATAGAATTTTGATTCTCTAATGCTTGGGTAAAGGTATCAAGAGCTTTTCTTTCCTTATTCTACATAGCATATCTAAAGGGGGTCATTCGAGCTCTATTTGGATAACGCTCAAATCCTCTCTTACCTTTTTTAATGCAACATTAATATATTTAGTTTTCTCCTTATGAAGTTTTTTATGTTCACTTTTCATAACTTAGAGCTTTCTCATGCACTTGTAAGCCCTATTTTCGTCTCCTTGTATATATAAACATTTTTATAGCCTCTTTAAGACTATAAAACTTAGAAAGAAAGTTAAAGCATCTAAAGAGGTAATATAGCTTTCTCGAGTTGGTGCCTAAAAAAAGTTTAGAAGGGTTATGGTCATAGTATAGAGGATCTTGGAAGTGTAGTTTACTTTTAGAGAATTTTGAAAGTTAATGGGTATTGAATAGGATCTATCAAGTATTTTTCTTAATGAGTTAGTTACCATCTTATTTGTTACTCTAAGTAAAGTAGGCTCTATCATATCTCAAATCATTGGTCTTTCTCCTTTTAGAGCTAAAAGGATGCTTTTAAAGCCACCTAAAACTAACCATGAAGCTTATATAGAGGAGTATTCAAAGATTCTATCTTTGGAATTCATAATTTGTATCATATATAAAATTTATTTCAATGCAGTTAGGAACCTAGTCAAATCCTCATCTCTAAGTGTATAAATTGGTCAAAGACTATGATTTGGTGCACTTTAACAAGTTCAAAGTTGAATTTAAGCATTATCATCTCATTATAATGTTGATGATGCTTTATATGTATCTCCCAATGCTTCCGAAAAATCCATATATAAATATGGGTCTCATTCTCATTAATTTTTGTTTCCAACAAATATATTATATAGGGTTTACTAGTCCATAGATGATTGTATATTACCTGCTTCTTAATGTGGCAACTCATACCCCTTAAATTCCAAGCTATAATCATGGGGTAGAAGTTGGGAACAATATCTCTTTTTTCTTTATTTTCCTCTCTATTTTTTTAAAGTTATCCACAGTTATTTCTATATTTCAAATTTTTCTTAAAGGACTCTCCTCATTTTTCTCCATATTATGAGTGGTTTTGTCGTCCTCGTCCTTACTATCCATCACCAATGCTTGATCTTGAAAGATCATCTCAATTAGTATCTTGCTTGCATTATCATTTGGATTCTACTTGTTGGTATCTATAACTTCAATAGGCATTTCTGTGGAGCTTTTAGTCATACATTCTATATCTTGCAAAGCCATTTTCTCTTTACTAGAAGGATTGTTATTATGATGGGTTGCAGTTTTGTGAGTTTTTAAAGTCCAATTCGGTCTTTTCTCACTCTCGATTTTCCCTTTCTCTATCCTCTACTTGTGGATTAATAGATTTTGAGCTCATCAATTATGGATGGTAAAAGGGCTCAGAACCCCACGGGTAAGGGTTGGCCCAGCCCGACCAATTGCCATCCCTGTCGTCAATTCAAAACTTTCTCTAGTAAAAAAAAAATTCCCTGTAGGCTTCCAATCCTTTTTCACAAACTGTGTTAATAGGCTTCCATTGGTATATTTCAACTCCATTAATCATCCACATTCATTTAAGATTTTTACTCTTATTTTCTTAGGGTATTTTAAAAGCTCAACTTTTTAGTAGATTTGAGCATATCTAATTCTTTTTAGCCTTTTGTGTTCTTATCTAATTAAATTAGACTCTCTATCGAGCTAACTAAATAGTTTAAACCTATAGTAGATCAATATTATAGTGGCGCATTGTGAAAATTAACCTAAATGAAGATCTTTTCCATATTTCTCTTATCCAATGACATACCAAGTCTCCACTTTTCTAATATCATAGGCTTAGCCATACTATACCAAGACCCCATTTAAATGGCTTTTAGCATACCTACCTAACATCTAAATTTGAAGACAATGAAGTATTTTTCATTGATTAGGATATTTTCAAGCCTAGTTTTCTTTAACTTTTATCTATCCATCTTTGAATAAGAGGGAACAAGGACCTTTTATCTAAGAAATAATCAACCAAGATTGTGTTTCATCTTAGTGTTTTAGCCCTGAGTATCTCCACTAATGGTGATACTAGACCATATTCATTATTGAATTACATAGTTAGGTATTTCAACTTTTTTTTAGAGAGCATGGTCTCATACTATTTGGATCCAAATCTTCATTAAAAAATCATTTTTTTTTAAATTTAATAAGAGATTCTTTTCAATCTGCAAAGAAAGGGTTGGGATAAAAGGATACGTTAGCAGAGAAGGATCAATGAAGTTTTATTCCTGAGCAAATAAAGGTAACATTATAAGCAATAAAAGAGGGGGACAAATGATGAATATGTTTTAAAATGGTTTAAAGTAGGAGGGAACCTCTAATGGAAAGATTCGAGGGAGACGAATTGGAGTTAGGGAGAAGGAAAGCATTTGGCGGACCTAAACTCAACGTTGGTTTAATTTTTTAAAATCAAAAGGAACCAGTTCAACTTTAAGTTGAAGAAATTCCTATAACAAAAAGATGCCAAAATAAATAAATGAATAATGTGTGAGAACTAGAGAGAGAATAGAGCAAAAGTCATAATTATCACTAAAGTTTAATGATTTCTTAAGAAGAACTTCAGTTATTTATACGTATTTATGCAAAACAAAAAGATAAGCTTGATTAATTTTAAGAGCTAGAAGAGATTAGATTAGTAACTAATATCACTATGACCACTCTTAATATTTTACTAGAGCGTATTACTTAGCACCTTAGTTGTTTTTATCGACAAATTAATGAAATATGAACTATTAGATAATTACTAAACCAATAAGTCCTAATAGCAAAATCATGTAGGCATTGATGAGCCTTGACCAATTTTTCATAATCAGGACAATTGAACAAGGCAAAGACTTATGAGTAGGTAAGGAAAATGGGGCATTATGACCATAACTAACGAACTTGACATGAATAAGCATTGGACCTGACCAGTATGCTTTAAAAGGCTTTAGGTTTGGATGACTCATCATCAATTAATAGAGATTTTGGATGATGTGACGAATAAGATCATAGTGTATTAGCTCTAAAAGATAAAGATCATGTGAGTGGATCATCTAAAGATAATAGAGTTCTTCATAGATATGGATGTATCATTCTTAGTTAAATGTAATATCTTATATTGTTAGTTGTGATGTAACTAAATCTTATTATATAAAAACCTATTTGGATGAGAGGGTCATCCAATTGGTTAGTGCGATAAAATATGATAAGGATAAAGGCAATCTAATTAATTCAGTTTAATTAGGATTCTGAATTATAAAGCCAGAAGTGCCTATATATAACTTATTTGAGCCTTGCTCCTAGAGAGGAGAGATAGGAGAGGAAGGGAACACATTGAGAGAGAATATTACTTTGTATACTTTTAGGTAACTAATAAAGGTTATTTTTGGCCTTAGGTCTTGTCTGTTTATTGTTTCCTTTGATAGTTTAATACTTTTGTAGGTACTCTTATTCGATTGTGAGAGTTAAACACTACGAGGGTTATAAGGTGTTCGAGAATAAAGTTTTGTTGGTCAACAATCACACGGGAGGGTTCAGTCTTACTTAAGCAGACCTAAATGAGATTGTCGTGCAAAGGAGAAGGCGCGACTTCGGTATAAGTTCGATGTCTAGGAAAATCTTTGTAATAATTGTTATTAGAGTCACATTTTGATATGGGGGAGGCAGTAATTTGATAGAGTATGTCAACAAAGTGGAGGGACTCATAGTGTCAATTCCTCAAGGGGAGGGAGAGGTCACTTTCTACTCATCTCGGTTTGAGATTTTGAAAGCGCAAATCCAATAGTTGCAACATCAAATAGCATACTTAATGAAGACATCAGAGGATCCAAATTAGAGATCACAATCCTAAGGCGTGTCGTTACAACGCAGGATGTTAGACATACCGAAAGCACATTGGTGAAGGTGTAAGAGTCCCAAGTTTTCGATGACAAACGGAGTGCTAAGGAGCTCGAAATTTTTTTGTAGGACATAGAGCAACACTTTGCAGTAACAAACGTGTCTGATTCAAAGAACGTGTCAATCACAATTTATATATATGGTGGAGGATACAAAGTAGTAGTGGAGAACGAGAATCTCCAATGAAATTAGTGTGGGTAGATCTCCCATTGAAACTTAGGAGAAAATGAAGAAGGAGCTAACGGTTCATCTTTGCCCCAACAACCTTCATGAGTTACGAAAGAAGCTTTGAAGAGGTTAAAGCAAGATGACTTGGTATAAGAGTATATGAGAAAAATTCATGTCTTTGATGTTGGACGTGCAGAATATATCTAAGGAAGACAAGTTGTTCAACTTCATAAGTGGCTTGTAAGGATGTGCATGAATAGAGCTTCAGAGGTAAAACTTGAAGGACCTCCTAAGCTCTATAGTAGTTGTGGATGGCTTGATGGATCTCCAAATACCACCACTAATTTAAACTAGCAATGAGGGCAAAAAGAATGGTAGGGCATGGTATAACTTGAATAAAGGCAAGGATAAGGTAGGTGAATATTCTCAATGTAAGTCCAAGAAACAAACAAACAAGATATTGCTTGTTTCAATTATGAAGAGCCAAACTTTGGTCATAAACATCCAAGACGAAAGGTGGGTGAGGAGCAAATAAATTCCATGGTTGAGAAGGATCAAGAGGAAGGAGGTGAAGACTCGATGGAAGAATCCTACCTTAATAATTGTGTTATGTTGGGGGCAATGGATCTTGTAAAGGAGCATCCAACTAAAAGCAAGGACAAACTCAACAGAGAAGGAAAATGGTATATGGGAGATGTGTTAATAACTAAGAAATCTCCAAGGGAACCATATTAGGAGAAGTGCCCACGAATTATCTGCACAAGAGTGTTGAGTTTTTCTAGTAGGGGTGGTTTGTTATACCCTTAAGTCCTAATAACAAAATCGTACAAGCATTGGTGAGCCTTGATTAATGTTTGACACCTGGAACGATGGAACAAGGCAAAGACTTACAAATAGGTAAGAAAAACAGGCATTATCAATTAGTTGGCATGTATTGAAGCACATTGGTGAAAATTTTTGATGAGATGCAAGATTCAGATATGAGACCAAAAGATAGCTTAAGATAGAGCTTGAATTGAAGTTAACTGGATCACATGCATAAGGGAGACATATGAGAGCTCTAAGAACTTAATGTGTGCTCAAATAAACAAACCATGACTAATAAACTTGACATAAGTAAGTATTGGACCGAACTAGTGTGCTATAAAAGGTTTTGGGTTTGGATGACTCATCATCAGTAGATAGAGATCAACAAAAGATCTTGGACAATGTGACAAATAAGATCACAGTATATATACAACTAAAAGATAAAGACCATATAGGAGGATCATCTGAAGATAGTAGAGCTCTTCATGGATATGATGTATCATTCCTAGTCAAATACAATCTCTTATATTATTAGTTGTGATGTATCTCTTATATTATTAGTTGTGATGTATGTAAAACTCATTAGATAAAGACCTATTTGGATGGAAGTGTCAGCCAATTGGTTAAAATGATATAATCACAAGGATAGGGGTGATTTAGTTAGTTCAATTCAATTAGGATTTTAAATTGTAAAGTCAAAGGTGACTATAAATAACTTATTTGAACCTTAGTCTTAAAAAGAAGAGATGAGAGGAAAAGAGAACACATTTAGAGAGAGCATTCTTTTGTATACTTTTGAGAAAATAATAAAAGTTAGTTTTTGCCTTAGCTCTTGTGTGTTTATTGTTGCCTTTGATAGTTTAATACTTTCGTAATATCATACTCAAGTGTGAGAGTTATACTATGAGAGTCGTTAGGTGTTTGAGGACAAAATTTTGTTGAAAAATGATCACATGAGAAGGTTGAGCTTTACTTAAGTGAACTTGAGTAAAATTATCGTGCAAAGGAGTAAAAGTGACTTCGGTATAAGTTCAATGTCTAGGAAAACTTTTGCGACAACAGCCATGTCAATACAATATGTTCGTGTTCATGTGAATAAAAACTCCTTTGGTTCTTAGAATGAATAACTAAAGTAAAAACACTTTGTATTCTCCAGATTTTGTAAGTCTAAGAAAAAAGAAATAGTTTTTAAACATTTTCAAATGTCTTATATGGAGACCATCTAAATTACGAAATTAAATATATATCAATACTATTCCGTTATTTAGTAAAACCAAAAATATCAAAATGCACATGTTGCCTATATTTATGTGGTTCAGCAAAACATCTTGTACGAGTTCCACCTTTAATATCCAAGAATAAACTTGATTAATTTAATATATATATATATATATATATTGTTTTTCTCGCGTTCAGTGGTTGAAAAGTTTCCCGGCGGCTTCTGTTTCTTGTACCAGACTAAGCATGTATGCCTCCATAATTTTTGTAGATTTGAAAACAAATATGCTCATCTTTCATCGTTTTGTTAGATTTAAGTTTAGTTTCTTTTTGGAACCTGTGAATCCGATCAAACAGCTTAAAAACCCCATACTTGTGCAAGACACCGAAAAGCAACTAAAAGCAGAAAACACCACAATTTACGTTTTTACTTGGGCTATGAATTTTGTTCCCAAGTTCCATCATAAGTTACAAAAAAACCCGAACTCCTGTTAAACAGCAAAGTCAAAAAGAGCAGAGAAGCACTTAACATGACGTAAACCTAGAACACCTCATATACTGCATCATCTAAGCATAAATGTTTGATTTGGCCGAAGAAGGCGAATCTGGTGGAAGTGAGACCACTAGCCAGTGCTCAAAAGATGAGACCTAAAGTGGTCCTTAAAACACTTTTCTCTCAATGCTGACTAAACAACACGTGATTTGGAAGATTTGGGTGCGTTACAACCAGAACCGTGGCTTCCCCACCCTCCACCATCTTCCAACCCCATCTGGGTCTCTCTCGCAAACGACTCACTTTCTTCAACAACATGGTTACTTTGTCTCCCTATTTCTAATCTTAGTATAACTACACACTTGAATTATGAGGGGACTGAGTAACCTAGTTCCATTCCCTTTGCTCTTGCCTGCCATTATAGACACTGGACACTTTTTATGACTTGCACATGCTAAATGCCATCGCCAGCCACGTCGTGATAATACTAGCTAGCTAACTTCTTCTCTTCTTATCGAGCGTACTTGATCATAAATACCATTTTCTTCTCAGTTATGCTTGAAAGAGAATGGATTATCTTCTATTCTTCTCTTTAATGATTTGTTGTTTTTAGAGTTTATCTTATCATGTAACCTAATAAACATATTACATGAGATTTCAATTGAATTAAATGAGATAACTGTGAGAAACTTGGAGAGACATTCGTTACAAAGTAAATACAACTGATAGTTAAACAGTTACTAAAAAAATTATAACACAAACTAATTAAATATTAAGAAATATAGAAGTCGTCAAGAGCAATGATGTTATAACTAATTTAGCGATTTCATTTGGTTTTTAATTACTAATTAGATTATTTGATTAACTGTTAAATTAGGAAAGGTTTTATACATGCCTGCATAGAGAACAGAAGGGTTTCATTGAATTTTTAATAATATAAAAAATTAAAATAACTGAAATTGAAGTAGGACTTGAAAAGAGTTGAAGTCATCAGAACTAATATTATGTTTTCTGAAGAGGGAAGCGTTGAAAATAAAAACAGAACTTTTGACATGCATCAGGCTGTCAACTAACAGCAAATAAAGATGTGGGTTCCATAGCAGCATCTATTTCTCATATTTATTAACAAAAAATATTTCAATTACAGTTAAAGCAAAACTAGTTCTCTATCTAGTGAAGATTTATGTATTCACATACGATTTTAACCGGACTAACAAGGCACAGCCAATAAGATAGAAACATCAACAGGAAAACAAACATCAACAGGAAAGAAACTAGAATTGATCACCTTACCTTTTTAGTTCACCTCGCACTACTTTTTCTGTAAAATAAGTAGTAATTAATCACAATCCTCATTTGACATAATCACAAGTTATTCAGAAAATTGATCAGTTCATACAACTTCCCGTTCAAGTGCCCTATGCACTACTGGAATAGGCAAATAACATTATACTCTCTATCTGCAAAACCGAAAGATATTTTGGAAAGATATATTCATTCCGAATAGATTTTACGATACCACCACACTCAACCACGCAAGCCGCTTTACCATTTAAAGCCTTAATGACATCTGCACAATTACTTTCCAGCATCCATGAAGAAAACATTTAGAGCCTTTAACAGATTGGTTCCATGAAGAATTGTTTGTGTCAACAGCATATGGGGAAGAAGAAAAAGGGACTGCAAACAAATACTGGCATAAACTAACGTCTCTCCAATTAAGCAGCATAATGCCGCAAACCATTTTTGACCATTTGAAGTCCACATTCCATCACTATTCATTTTCAACAGTTCTTCAAGTGATTTTGACCATAAAGCTGATCTGGAAGAAGAAGCTTGTAAAGTGGTCGACTCCAGCCCCGAATTCCAATCACGAATAAGTTTACTAGCCTGAAAAGAAATTTCCGCCGGATTATATTTTCTTTTGGTCATGAACCACCTTGCTTCTATGGAACCATAATAACCAAGAGATAGTAGTCAATAATCCTAATGACATCCATATCAGCCACCTAAGATTGATTGAACACCCACGAGACAAATTGTTTCTCAGGAATTAAATTAGTTCTTAAAATAGGAGATAAAACACAGGCATCGAATAAATTGGCAATCTTTTTCTGCCTCGTATTTGCAAACTGAGCAGAGTTGACCTCCACCAACTATCCCCCATTTCATCAACATATCTCTTGCAGAAAACGCATTCAATGCTACCCTCCACATAATGATCTTAACTTTCATATGGAAGTTTGGAGACCATAGTGTCTTCTATATCTTCTCTGCAAATAAGTGAGAATTAGAGCTGCTTCTTGGACAGTTATTCTTCGCCGGACTCAAGATGTAGTAGTATGCCAACTGGACAGAATTAACTCCATTTCTCCTCATTCCGATGCCATTCAATATTGAACCGACGGTCCTTGTGAGCACAGTTTCATGATTTCACTAGCTTTGGATGGCAGAAAGTTTTCATCAATTCAATTTTTGATCCACCAATTAGTAGAAGGATCAATAAGAGCACTGACTGTGGATTCAGCTGGTAGTACAGATGTTGAAGCAATCTTTTAGGATTTTTATAAAGCCAATAATCATGTCAAATCTTAATCTTCTGAGCAATACTAAATCCCAAATACAGCCCCTCCGTAAAATTTTAATAGAACTATGACTGCTAGTCCATGTGTAAGAAGGATATTTTTCCTCTCCCAGGATAAAATTTCACCTATCACCTTTCAGGAGTTGGTCAATTACAGATCCTGGTATTTGAAATATCAAGAGCTGTAATTGACAATCACAAAGCAGGGTTCAGACAATAACTAAAAGTATCCAGCCACTACACTGGCATCTTTGCATAAGACAAGAAACTATAGCATCCTGTGCATCCATAATAATAAACTAATGCAACTGCCAGACTCCCAAAAGAGCTCCAATTAACGATAGGGAATTAACAATAATTTGCTTGTCCCAGTATTGCAGTTGGAACCAACTGGCACACAAATCAGCAGTATAGGACAACCATCTCCAAACCAATTACCAGTAATCCCCACATGAACAAGCCCCTTCCTTGAAGTGGTGAAATCTGTTAGCATCACGAACTATGACCTCCCTCCGTAAAACAACTGATGTCAGCTTGATAAATGTATGGCAATCACCACAAACGCGGAGATTTTTCAAAATTCTAATGGGAGTTCCCTCAGGAGTGGCAAGAAGGCCAAATGCAATAGCTAACTTCTCACTGTGGCTATATAGAATTCCAAGTTTAACTTCCTCTTCAACATCATGTAGAACAAAGTTTGTATCTGGCACATAACCAGCCAACTCTAACTTCTGAACTAAGCTCGTCAGCTTCTCATAAATCTCCTTTGATCGAGAATGTGTCTCGTCTCCTACACTAAATTTATAAATGGTATCACCTACCTCGATCCAAGTGTTACCAGGAATCTTTTTTAGTTGTCTTTTGGTCATCATATCCCTAATGTTAGCAACATCATTCCATCTACCAGCGTTTGCATAAATATTTGAAAGCAGTATATAATGTCCAGGGTTTTGTGGTCGCAACTCAAGCAAGTTTTTTGCTGCCTGCTCTGCCAAGTCCAAATTTTTATGGATTCGACATGCACCAAGCAACGCACACCACACACCATCATCTTTCTCAACCGTCATTGTCTCAATCAGTCTCCATGCATCATTCAGCCTCCCGGCACGTCCAAGGAGATCAACCATACATGTTAAATGTTTCACATTTGGCATCACACCATACTTATCCAACATTAGGGAGAAAAGTGCAAGACCTTCTGGAACCAGGCCCGCATGACTACAGGAATATAACAAAGAAACAAAGGTTATATTGTTAGGTAATATTCCACTTCTCAGCATCATAGGAAGCAAATCAAGAGCCTTCCTGCCTTGCCCATGGTACCCATAAGCTGCAATCATAGCACTCCACGAAATCACGTTCCTCCTTTTCATAATATCAAAGATTTCCCTCGCGCGACCAACACTCCCACACTTAGCATACATATCAATCATCGCCGTCCCCAGTATCACATCCAAAGGAAATTTATTTGCACGAACGTAATCATGAACAAGTTTAGCCTTATTCAAAGCACCAAATTTAGCACAAGCATTGACAATAGTCACCATAGCAATCTTGTCAGGAAAGACACCCTGTTCTATCATCCGATCGGCCAAAACCAATGACTGGTTCGCACTACCGCATTCAGCAAATCCTCTAATCATCGCTGTCCAGGTCACCAGATCCGTACAAGGCATTTCGCCAAACAGTTGACTGGCATCCTCAATCGTCCGAAAGTTAACATACATGTCGACTAAAGCAGCACACACGAAACGATCGTTTAGCAACCCACATTTCAAAACAATGCAATGAATCAACCTACCAACAAGTTGTCCCAATTCATCCTTGCAAGCCTTTATCACAAAAGGCAAAATGAAGTTGTCAGGTTGCGACCCAGTTCTCAGAAACTCTCTAAAAGTCCCAAAACAACGGATATAATCACCGGCCCTAGCGAACCCCCCAACTATTACGCTCCAAGAAACCGTGTCCCTCTCACACATTTTATCGAACAAGATATAAGCATCGATCAAGTGCTTGTGGTGTATATACATGTACAGTAGCTTGTTGGCAACATTTAGGTCATGAAGCATGCAATTGGTTGTTACTTGAGCATGGAATTGCTTGATTAGATCTATGTCTTTACATTTTAGTAGTAAAGAAATGTAAAACTTGGAGTGAAGCTCCAAAGAAGGGAAAGAATCGGAGCTGGAAAATTCCGGCGATTGGGTATAAGGCGGGTTTAAGGTGGTGGGTTGATGGGAATGAGGTTCATGTGTGGCATCAGAGTCCACAAAGTCTGTAGCAGTAGAAGCAAAAAGGAAACGAACTTTTCCATGACAAGGAACGAATTTGAGTTGGGTTCGGAGTCTTAACATACGTTTCAAGTTTACAAATTTCCCAACTCCTGGGTCTGGGTGGCTCGGGCTGAAAATGAAATCATGGGCAAGACAATGACTTGATGCTAAGATGCAATTACGTGCTTTATTTTTTAGTCACAATACTTGAATACAAGTTCAATCCTAGCTCATAAAAGGTTTATGGAATATATGTGATGAACGATAATTTTCTCAATCTTCCATCAAAATGTACGTACTAACAGCCCTTATTTTCTGTTAGTCATGGCCCGAGCTGATAAGAAGTGCGACGAAAATCCAATCATAACTTACGGTAGACTTTTCAACAGAACAGAGTCGTACCCAAATAACATTGAATCATTTAACAATAGACCTCGCTGGAATTTACACCATGCTTTTAATCACTACCCATAAAACTTCGTTTTCCTACTCTCATGGATCCAATAGTTATACATTACATTGGATCTCATTCATATATTCAGTACTGGACCCAAATATGGGGATCTTACACCCACTACACTAATTTTTCGTTCCCAGTGTCCCATTATAACCAAATCACCCTCTAGGACTCCACTTCCTTCTTTGCCCTCCATTATATGTAGCAGCAGTAACCGAGTGTATGGAAGCTCACTAAAGGTAAAGATATCAATTGACGTTCAACGGTGTTTGTGAACGAGATAATGAGACCACGTAGTTTCTAGTTGAGTTGCGTCAGTGGTGGCCGTGGTATCAGCGATGACTTCAACTCCTTTCCCATGAATGATTCATACGAATTGTTTTCCCAAAATTCCTCGAGAAGCGCATCATTTGGCATTGCTCGAAGTGCCTCAATTGTCCCCTTGCTAGTAATTTCTGCCTCACTTCTTACTGGGGTTGCACCTGTTGGCTCATAGTCCTGCACAAACAAAAATTCTTCATTGAGGACTCAAATATGGACATTTGGTAGTGATTTTCAGAATTATATGAGATATGGAAAAGATGAGATGAATGCAAGCTGTTAGAGAATATATAAAACCAATTGAGTTGGCCTCACACAACAGCTTAAGCTATTGTGATGAAATGGTTGCTTAATATAGTATCAGCGCCTCTATGATCAAATAGTCATGAGTTCGAATCTTACCACTCACCTATTCTAATTAAAGTAAGCACAAGGTAAAGTAGGCCTGTGCAAGTTTCAAGTTATCTGTGTTAAACCATATATCGCTGCCCAAAAGTTTCATTCGTCTTCGCTTCAATTGCTATGGCTTGGTTAGAGTGATCTTCCCTCAAAACGTCCAGTGTTTTTGCATGATATTGCACTGCCTCCAGGATACCAGATACAGCTTCTCGTTCTTGCTCCGATACATCTGTAGCAATTATCACAACAGAAAACGTGAAATGCGTCCCAGATCGTGATTCAACATAAGCTAACCCCAAGGGAAGTTGACGCTTTTAGTATGGAAAACTTTAAAGATATGTAAACCATTGTACTCACTCTCAATGTGATGAAGGATATCTTCATTATTCCTTGCCGCGTCTTCCTCGGCTGCAACTCTTGCACAATCAACTTCGGCCTCATGCTGGTCACTAGTGTCACATGCATTTCTGCACCGAAGTAATGATATGGGTACGATAAAGAGGTAATAAATACTGGTAATAAGGCATGATCATGTTAAAAGTTTTTGCGGAAATATTGTTAAAGCTTTGCATCAATTTTGCTTCCTAATACAAAGGTTATACCTGACTAGATATTTCATCAGACAGTTTATGAGAAAATTAACATATGAAAACTTGAAGAATGGTAAGGACTACTACTTAGTAAGTGACATCAATGCGGAGACGTGCTTCCTGCCCATCTCATTAACCAACTCATGGGTTCTTTTCCAGTGCTTTGTAGCCGATTCGGCTGTTGTCGAACTGGAGAATGAGGGAAAGAGTCAAGTACACGGATTATAAATATTTGTGCACTCAACATAACACAGAAGACCAACACACCATTGCTGTAGGAGTAACTCCATACGACAATGTTTCGCAGCAGAGTAATCTGCACAATTTTTGGCATTATTCTCCGCTTGAATGGAAAATTCCTGCCATTTTCGTTTTGCCTCCGTTGCAGTGCCCTCCATTAAAGAAACATGTCCTTCCAAAAATATTTTGTTTCCAGTAGCATTTTCTCGAAAGTTACCTAGCCTTACATGCTATGGAAACAAAAGTATGCGCATCTTGGTAATAAGTCAAACATACAAATCAAAGCGGAAAACCAAAAAAACTGTGGAGCCTACCAGCTCTTTCTGACGCTTGATGTGGTTAGAGACTAGATCGTTAATGTCAGTAACAAGCTTCTCAGCATCAGATTTTGATTGCGCCTGCAAAAGAAAAGTTTGGGTTTGCAGTGGCCAATGTTTTGTAGAAGTATCGGGATGAACAAAACGTACCTCGTAAGCCTTCTGAAAATCAGCAATAGTTTTCAATTGGAACTCGTCAGCTTGCGCTGCATGATTTTCTAGCCTTTCGGCTTCTTCTGATATCTTTTTGAGGAACTCATTCATGTATGCCGAAATCTCCTTTATCTGCTTGTTACTATCATCGAATATCTGATGAATTTCCAACATCATCAATAAGGAACAAGAAACAGAAAGGATATGTGCTGGTGCTAAAGCAAGAGAGAACACTGGAAGTGTAGGCAACTCCTAGCGGAAATAGTAGGATAGACTGCAGCATAGGCGCATCATTAAATAACTTTAAGAATTTCAGTATACTTTTCACTAATGCAAAAGAATACATAATTTAGCTTCAGACATCGACAAGATGTTAACTATGCCATAATTCATTAGCACGGTCAATCAAAGTTCATTTACAGCAGAGTTAAAACTATGAACCTGCTGCAGTTCCCTTGCAAATATAGTCATTTCCCCTTGGTAAGTTGAGAGACCGCTCTGAAGATCATCAAATATTGAATCTGCTTGACCAGCCTCTGATGCTAGATACTAATTCAGAAAGGACGCATACATAAATCTCCACAAGATAATTAAGAAGGTAAAGTGAAAAAGCAATTTGAATAATTGCTACCCCACTTCTTCAAACGACTCCTTATTAGAAGTTGTCAAAGAAGAAATTTGTTCCATTCCTGCAATGGAGCTCGCCTTGTGCAAACGCGCAACATTCTGCACTGCTTCCAAGTGGGATAAATATAAATTCCTTGAAATTGTTAATTTATTCCTCATCTCCTTGACTGCCTGAATGCATGTGGAATCAATATAGACCTCTTCATTTCAAACCATTGCAACAGAATGTTCTTAACAAGAGGAAATGGTCACGAAAAGCAGACATCTGGAATGCAGATGCTTCCTGATACCTTATTATGCATATCTAAAATCGAATGACAAAGGTCCTCGACACAGTGAATATGTTCATTTTGCTGAGACATTGATTTATCCAGCATATCACCTAGAGAACAAATTTGTTTCGAGAGTTCTAATATGGCGCTGTTCACCACTGATCTGTTATCTTCATTAAGTTTGTCTTCTCTACCTACACCACATTGAATTTGCTTGAGTAATGTTTGTTGGCTCCATATGAACCTCGTAGTTTCAACCGACAAAGAACTTCATACCAATCTTTTGGAACAAAGAAACGTTATCCTGCAGAGCTTTCTCCAAGTCACCCCGTAGAGCATATGCTTGATGAGTCAGAGCATTCTGTGCTCAGTAAATTCAAGAGCAGTATCAAGTACCAAAATGAATTACATTATGAGTATAAAACAAATATTTAGCACACCTGCTTTTTTCTGTTCAGATATGATAAAATCCCGCTCTTTCAGACCATAGCGGCACTTCTTAAGTTCTTCCTCTGTGCTGGCTAATAATTTGTTGACTTGGTTTAAGTTTCTCTGCATATATGATGCATATGATGGGACCTATCCATATAAATAATGTTGTACAAAAAGCTTATAAACATTTCATACCTCTGTTATATCAAGTTGGCTGCTCAATTCAGAACATTGCCAAACCTGGGCAACGTATTTATCTTGCAGCTCCTCCAATTGCTGACCCAACATATTGTTCATTGGTTATCCAAGGATTCACGCCTTACTATCTCACAAACATTGTATTAATTTTTCGCACTAACCTTCTGGTTACTTTCAATATTTATTGTCATTTGTTCAATTTGTTCTGCCATGGCCTGAATACCAAAACACGAACATATGTAAGACTAATCATACACATTCACAACTTTGTCAGTGAAACACAACAATGCCAGGCTAACAATTATGTATTCTTTGTCTCTTTTAAGCAGCAAAATTGAGATAAATGCAGAAAAGAAAATTTTTCAAAAAGGAAATATCATTTTTTGGAACAAAGTTGGCCACTCAAAGTTAAGATAAACTATATATGATGGAACTTCGGAACAAAGAATTACCTTCCTTCCAATCTCCTCTTGATAGTATCGTTCCTTTGGAATATAAACGCCATTCTTTTCACGTGCTGCATAAACCTCTAAACAAGGTGATGGCATTTGAAGCAAGTCAGAAAACTAGGACAACATAAGTTTGATGAAACAGATTTAACACCTTCCATCTATTTCTGTTTACTACCCCGCCAAAGCCAAGCCACCTCCCCTGCCTTAAGCCTTTCAATCTCTCCATAAAGATCCTTGATAAGAGTCGATTTCATCATTTTTTGATTAACCTACAAACAAGGAAATCAAATTCTTCAATTTCTAGGTACTGTTCAGTCCATGTGTCAAGTCTAATTTTTGGAACAACAAGGTCCATATCTTAAACAATAACAGACCACTAGAAGCATATCCCCATTATATGTTAAAGTTACTTTGTCAAGGGTTCAAAAACCATATATATCGGCTTACAGACCACAAGAGAGCTCTAGAAGAGAAGAAATTGGATATAATCATTTAAAAGGTTTTCCAACAGAACCACAACCTAAGCTGTAAAATGCCCCTCAGATAAGTAGACTAGCTCTTAGAATATTTTATAAGAGCTGAAATATGAAAACTTGCAGTCTTTGAACACCTGCTTAAACCTTATTGTCAGCGTTTTAAACAGACATTGAAAGCGCAAGAAAAACGGTAGTTGGCATCTGTTTAACTATTGCAAAATCAATCACTGCAGACTTATGACATCATAAGCTCTATATCCTCCGTGTTATTACTTCTGAAAGAAATTCTTGTGATCAGAATTCTTTTATTTTATGAATTTGAACTAGACTTGGAGCAACCGATAAAAGTTCTTCATTTGTAATTATAAGATCACAAGTTTGAATAACAGAAACAGCTCTTTATAAAAATTACAAAGGGATGCACGAATTACATTGACTTTTTGAATTTGAATGTTAGCTTAACAGATCAAAAGAAAAGTGCACTGGTTCATACTCTATTTTTTTCTGTTAAGCTAACAATCAATTACATAAACTACTAATCGACAGCATACCTCACGCTTATTTTTTATGTGCCTTGCCCTGTTTGCATAATCCAGTGTACTCAAAGTCTCTTCAAGACAATGTACGGCTGGGGAAACTGTAGCTATGATGCATGTTTTAGTTCTTCCCCCAAGTGAATCACGAAGTAACCTTGTAAGCTTGTTGTCTCTGGAGTAGTTATTTACGAACATAAGTTAGAAAAAGATACTAATACGGGCTTTCACAAGTCCAACCAGGAAAACAATCCGAACCTGTAAGGTATATGGCCAAGATGCTCAACAAGGGCATTGATCACTCGCCCCAAGGTGAGTAAACTTTTGTTTATTTCACCAGCTTCTCTTGCACGAGCCTAAAGCATAACCAACAGGATAACTAGATTATAAGCTAACTTATTACTAATCACCGTCAAAACTCATTATACCAATGTGTCAAAACAAACTTATGTACCTCCCTAGCACCAGAACGCGAAATGTTTTCTGACCCGGCAAGATCTACCAGATTCAACTTCCCACATTTGATTAGTTCTTCACGTTCAGGTGTTGCTTCCTTAATGTGCATCGTAATGGAAAAGAGAGAATGCGACCGACTAAAGGATAAGAAAGATTCTTAAGATATTATAAAAAATCTTAATTTACGATAAGGGTTAAATAGCCAGCAAATTGCTACCTTGATTGCTTGTTTAACAAGGTTTCAGTAGTTCGACGTTTCGCAGATCCTCTCTCAATAAGGATAAAAATCTCGCTTGCACTTGTCACTATCTCCTCTTCCAACCCTCTTACAAGAACTCCACCTTTCCCGTCTTCCATCAACGGCAACTGCTTCTTTTGCTTTTCATCCAAAGCAACCTTGGAGATTTCCTCTGGAGCAAGCAAATCAGTGATTTCCTCGTTGTACAGCTCTAAAAAAGTTACCTTCACACTATACTCTGCATTCTGGCTTTCAAGAGTATCAAAAATTTGCTTGACAGCTCTTGGTATGACCCCAGCTTCTGGAGGTAACTCCCCATTTGGCATACTCTGTCTCATTGGAAAATCAAATCAACAGGACATCAAATTGAGTTATACTTATCATGAAATGTAAAACATCAAACTCAAACAACCAAAAGACGCCGAAAAGCCCTACCTTAGATCTCTTGCATTCACCTTCCATTGTATATGTTTTACCAGTACCAGTTTGACCATATGCAAATATAGTACAATTGAAGCCTTCCAGAACTTCATTCACAATCGGCGCAACAGCTTGTTCGTAAAGACCTTTTTGCTGTGCTGAAGGTCCAAAAACCTGTAGCACCCAAAAACAACTGTCTGACCTACAATATCCAAGTTGCAACACCAATTCGGAACAAATTAAAACAAAAGAAACTAAAAATAAAAATAAAAAAGAAAGAACCTTGTCAAAAGTGAAAACTCTATCAATATGCTTGCCGGCGATGTTCTGGGAGACGGCGACCTCTCGTTGGTACTCGTTGCACGTAAGTACCTGAGGAGCATTGTCCCTCAACTCCTCTTCGCTAAGAGGCCTAGTTACATTAACAACCACGACAACACAAACAACCAAACAACTTCAAAGTAACCCAGTAACATAAACCTTTTATCCACATTTAAGCACATAAGCATACATGTGCATCGAAAACTATGCTAACCTGCATCGGAGAAGGAACTGGACATTAGGAAATTAAACTATTTCCACACAACTAAAATGTTAGTAGAACAAATACATAATACAAAATTTGATAACGGAGTTCAATTAAATTATGCTTACGTCTTTGGGACTACTGCATACCCTTTTTATTAGGGAAAAAAATAACACTTATAAGTATTTACTCTCAACACTCAATACACTAGTGTTTACACACACTCTCAAACCCTTACCCCAATACACCCAAAAATTATTCACGAAAAACTTTCTACTCTTAATATTTCTCTTACTCACCAAAGGAGGAGAAAACTAAAAATAATATTTTGTTTTTCCTTTTTTTGGATGATTTAAATGGAAGGGGGGAGGTTTATTTATACTTGTTTAGCCTCCCCCCTCCCTCATTCATTTTCAATATGGGACAAAGTTCCTTACCTAACAATCTCCCACTTGAAGATTGATTTCAATCTGTCTTCACACCTGGTTGATGCAATAACTCGTCTAGATTTTATTACTCTTGCAGACCAACTGAAGTTGCACACAACTTCAGTTTGTCGATTGTCACTATCTTGATTAGCATGTCCGCAGGATTCTTGCTTCCAAGGATCTTCTCAAGTGTTAACACTTCATCTTTAGCAAGGACCTGATGAAATGATAACGAACACCGATATGCTTGGTTCTGAAGTGGAATGCTGGATTCTTGGCCAAATGAATTGCACTCTGACTGTCACTATATAACACATTCTTCTCCTGCATGAAACCCAACTCTGACAGCAAATTCTGAAGCCAAATCATCTCTTTGCTAGCTTCGGTTATTGCTATGTACTCAGCTTTTGTAGTGGATAATGCAACAATCTTTTGAATCTGCGATATTCAACTCACAGTTGTTGTACCTACAATGAAAATGTAACTGGTGGTGCTCTTTTTTCTATCAACTTCACCTGCATAATCTGAGTCAACATAACCTTGTACTATTATTTCTCCTTTGCTAAAGTACAAGCATTTCTTAGTAGTACCTCAAAGATATCTTAAAATCCACTTTACTGCTTCCTAGTGGACTTTTCTTAGATTTGCCATGAATCTGCTAACTGCTCTCACTGTATGGCCTATATCTGGCCTTGTGTATACCATGACATACATCAAGCTCCCAATAGTAGAGGCATAAGAAATTTTGCCATCAAATCTCGCTCTTCATTTGTCTGAGGTGACTGATTTTAAGATAGGTGAAAATGACTGGCAAGGGGTGTGCTGATTGGTTTAGCATTCGCCATGTTAAACCGTTGCAAAACACGATTAATGTATTCTGCCTGAGATAATTGTAATTCCCCTCTCTGCCTATTTCTGGTGATTTGCATCCCAAGAATCTTCTTAGCTGGACTCAAATCTTTCATGTCAAATTCTTTTGATAATTGTTGCTTCAAGTTTCTGATGTCATCCACATTGGAACCCACTACTAACA
>JANSVA010000004.1:32983378-33000796 GCA_025504915.1 Erythroxylum reticulatum
TTTCTCCTCTTCACTGTTCATATACGTGAATATTTTGGTAAATTAGTGAATGAATAAGTGTCATCAAAGTACCAAAGGTATGAGTTTGTTTGGGAATAAAGGTCTTTACATGATTGAGGATGTGATTCAAAGAAGAGGAGTAAGGTGTATCTAGTTTAAGAGAATGAGAATTTGATAATAAGAGCAAGTAATGCTAGAAAAGAAATGATGGGTGATTGATTTATGAAATGAAAACGAGCATAAGATATGAAGTTCATAAAGTACCCAAGATTGTTATTGAACATGCATTATACATATTCCATATCCACATGTATGCATAAATAAATTCTTATAATTGTGCAAAGTTATTAATGTGAGAGTGCAATGTATATATTGCATAATTTGAATGTGCAGGATAAGCGTCCGCATTTAGACGTTTCTAGAATTTGGAAGCAAATGCTAATCTGAAGCGTACTGTGAGTAGACCTAGATGGTCTTACTTTATTATTTGTTTCGTTTATGTTATGACTTGAGTGATTATGAATGAGATGTGAGTTAATTATTTGATTTCGAACAATGAAGGTCCAAGGTTTCTGATGCTTGAATGTAATATTGAAGTGCTAATTGTATGTGAATGTAATGAACTAAATGTTTCATGACATGAATGCATGATCACAAAGTGTTTCTCAACATAAATGTTGAATACCGGACTAAGGTCCGGTGATATGTGAAAGTGAATAACTGATCATATGTGATTGATGCAGTTCCGAAGTAAGTTGTTTTCTGAACATCCTTTGAACTTTTTGTTATAACTTCTTCTCCTGCCATCCAATTGACATGGGATTTGAACCAATGGACTCTTAAGACATTAATCTTTATCTCCACAAAAAAAGTACTTTCTGAAATGGATTCATTGAATAGTTTAAGTTGGAAATATGACTATATTGAACTATGATAACTTGGATGGTTTTACTAAACATACTTTGGTATTCTGATTATAACTTGATCTGTAGTTTTTCAAATGGAGTGATTCTTGATTTGAATTAAACTAGAGACTTAAGGCTACAAATTTTATGAAGAGATTATATTCTAATTCTGCCTATAAGAATTTCAGAATCTGATTTGAAGTTGGGATAATAATTCTATTGAAGCTTAAGAACAATCTGAAATCTTTTGAGTATAACTTTCTGTATACTAAACCAAATTAGATGAAATTGGTATCATTGGAAGTCTAAGACAAAGAGAGAAAACTTTCTAGAAGGAAGTATTACCTAATTACCTCACCTTTTTGATGATAATAATTGAGCAAAGTGGACCCGTAAGTTGGTTGTGAGATAAATCTGGATTGAGCAATTGAGTATGGTTTCACACGATTGATAATGTGACTAGATTAAGGTTAAGAAACCCAAGAATTTGTCATGAACATGCATCATACATTTTCAGTATGCATGAATGTGCATAAGTGATTTCATAATCATGCACAATGGTAATATGTGTTTGTATTAAATGTTATAGAGGAATGCATAGAGCGACTGCCAGATATTGCTGGGATTTCGAGACAATAAACAAAAATGGAGCTTTTGTAAGTAATTTAGACAATCAATTTTGTAAGTAATTTAGTATGTAATTTTTGATAGTTTTGTTTTGACTATTCTATTGCTATTGATTTTGATCCATTGAATGATTTGCAAAGTTGTTAGATTGATATGTTTGAATATTTGGCATGAAACCAATGAATGATATGTGCATTGAATTTCAGGCAATTCTATTTTTGAATCTGTTAAGTCCTAGTTGTAGGTAAATAGGCATGCCTAGAAGAGTCTGCAGTAGCTTCTGTTAATGGCACTTCGGTGTCTTCTGTTATTCACACTTCGGTGTCAAGACTTCGATCTCTTTTATATAAGTCTCGTTACCCGCTTCTGTAAATGGATTTAACAGTCATCTGATTTTGTATTATAATATCTGTTTCATTCTGACATGATCTGAATTGTGTTTTGATTCTGAAGGGTTTATACCCTCTTGAGTTATACAATTCTGTTAATTATAAAATCTGTTCTGAAATGCTTATGTCTGATTTATTGTTAAAGAAATCTTTTAATGTAGATTAGTTATTACTCACTAAGCTATATACTTAGCACGGTGGATTTGTCTCGTGTAGGTTCAAAGAGGACGAGTCAACCGCAACGACCAATGAAGTCTGAGTCTTGTTTTGATCAAAAATGTATTTTAAGTTTATTTTGGCTTGTATATAAAGTCTATGAATCTGAATTATTGTAACTTTTTGTAATAACTATTTTCAGGCTAGTTTCGATTTTTAGGACGAAGTTTTATTAAGTCCATGTGATATAATGTATGTATGGTTTGAATCAAGTTTGTTTAAGTTCAACATTTTATATGATGTATGCTTGTTCTGAATTACTTCCAATGGAAGACTTTGAATGCTATGCTTCCGTGAAATGTTTTGGTTTGTTTGTACTGTCTTATGTGGCATCCACATATCCCCCCCAGGGGTATTTGGGCGTTTTACATTCGGTCATTGTCGTCTCTCCTCTCTTCACGGTTTTATCACCGTTAGGTGCTTCATGGAGTATCAATATACGACTCTAATATCCATCACGTACAAAAACTGTCAAAATATTCAACAATCTCAAGCTTATATCTTACGACAGAAATTCAACAATAACATAACATAATAGAGACATGCTTTTCCACGGTTCATAAGCAAGGAAGAGACACTGATGCTCTGATACCAAATGTAAATCACAATACATGACATGCATATCAAAACACAACAAGATTCATGTGTAAAAAAGACACATGCATATTAACCATGTATATAGCAACGGAAGCATAATCGAGACATACTTCCAGCCATTGCTCCACCAATGTCCCAACGTCTCTGATAATTTGAATCTTCTAGCCTCTCCCTTTAGCACAATACGATGGTGTACTGCTCTGTGCTATGTGAGGATAGGGACCTGAACTTGATTTTTAAAGCATTTCAACACCTCCGCTCATCACAGAGGAGGAAACTCGAAAGCATGGGTGACAACGTGTGCGTGATGAAGGATTAATGCATTAAATGGAGCACAATCTCAACAGTAGGAAGAGTAGGTAGATTTAAAAAATCTTACAAAACCAATATCTAATTATGTAACAAATAAATAAACATAATTAATCTCCAATGAACTGAAACATCTGTATATCTGGACTTTAAACATTCATGTATGTTGATCAACTTTTAAATTACTTTTCAACAAGCGGATATGGGAATTAGCGACCAAAGCCTACAAGTCACTTATGGATTATAAGAACAGTGACAAACACTTTTCGGATATGTAAGATCTCAATTTCCTGACGTGCAGGGCCATCGAGAACCTTGCCCTAACACCCTTATGACTTCCTAATTGTCAGTTTTCGAGGACACGGTGATCAACGACTCCGATGATAAGCCAAAAATGGTGGGTCTGGAGGACTACATGGGGTGTGCCTCGGTTCTAGGTCTTGGACCGTCCATTGGGATATTCGATACAATTCGTGACGGGCAGTTGGATTGCACCTATGTATATCCTTCGCCGCTGCATTCAAGGGACCAAATGGTGGAGTTTGTATCCCAAATGACGTGTGCTCTTCTGGGTGGTTAAAGTCTAGCTGGGACACGTAAATTGAGCTAGATGGTTATTTTTTCATGGCTTTTTCCTGCACCATATAAACTCAATTTCATGCCATTTTCAGATATTGGTCCCTATATTATGTTCTGAAGGATTCACTTAAGGTTTTTATCAATTCCAGCAGTTTTGTTTATTTTAAGAAAAAATGTGAAAATTACTTAATACTATTGCTTCAAAACGGCTAAATTTAATTCTGTTGAAAAGTAAAGAAATTAAGCAAATAAATGTTTTCACACTACAGAACGATTGTCAAACAAAGAAGCTTGACATTCTGGACTCATGTCATGCCAGTAATGCCCCTCGCCAGGTCCAGAGGCGCTAAATCCTCTTAACTAATTGTGGAGTAAGCAAATACATTGCACGTTGACATCACCAACCTGCTCTCTCCTTTGAAGATAGAGACTATAGTGTGGACGTAGCATTTACAAAAATGGAGGGTATCAATTACTATGTTACATTCAACCCACATCAAGAATTGCTGTTGAAACACACTCTACTCTATGGAGATGAAGAAAGAAGAAATTTGTACAATTTGTCTAAGAACTCAAGCTATTGCCACTGTTGCTAGCAAAATTAGCCCATCCAAGTTGGTAGAGTTGATATGTATATATATGTTTTCTACAAACGCATTGAAATAGCTACATGAGCTCCTCAATCAAATTCCTAACATCAAACCTGCCATTGCAACATTCAGCAACACTGACAATTTCCTGAAATGTGGATACACTGCACGGAAGAACGAGCCTGTTGATCTTCTGGTGGACATCAAACTCATTATGTGCCTTCTCCAACAACATCTTGAAGAGTGGGTGAGACAAGAAGCTTGTTGGCACCACAAACCTGTCATGCTCATCCCCAACATATACAACGAAGAACCCAGTTGGGGGTTTGACTGATGAACCGGACAGACCATCCTCGAAGTCCTTTAACAAACGTTCTTCTTGTGAGCTCTCGAACCCACTTCTCCTTTTAGCCTTCACTCTGCTGGCCAGCTTCCTGAAAGTTGACATGTTTTTGCCTATCATGCTTTTGTCTCTGGTGTTCTAGAGTTGAGAATAAGAGAGATATAGATCAAAGATGGAGAGAATCTACAAAGCGTAGTGGTGTATCGTGGGGGTAGAATTTGTATAGTGGTTGGGGAGGGAATGTGTGCTTTTGATGTAATCAAGAAAGTTCAAATTTATTGACATTAAGGTATAGTGAGGCGGACCAATTTAAGGCCTCTTAATTTTTGTAAGGTTAACAGAGAAACTTTAGGTAATCAGTGAATGATTTGGGACCAAATTTTCCTCTCTCCATATTAGAAGATTGAAGACTTTTTGCTTAACTTAATTATATTGGTCGGACAATGTATTTGCCGTACCAATGCAACGTGATAGTCTTCCAAGTGTCGCTTCTTTTTGTCCTCCGAAACTGATCGGTAGAATAACAATAGATCTAACTGGAAGTGGTACTAATACTTGTTCTTGATGATTTAGTATTTACCTATCTGTGTATGTACAAATTTTGTATCGATATGACCTTTGAAGTTCAACAAGAAAAGGATATCCAGTACTAAAATTTAAATATGGATTGACTTAAAAAAGAAGTTTCTTACATATCTTAAAATTTTAGTACTAAAACACTTTGAAGAGTGCATTTGGCGTCATCTAGTTTGATGATATATCTCCCAACATTAAACATAAGCACCAACCATATCCACCTTTAACAAAATCAAAAGAAGAAATAAGACTCAAACTCTTGGGAGGACAGACCTGAGTTTAACAAGATCAAATCCTCTATTCTAATAGCTCTGTTATGATCCTATTATGAGTTCAATACGATATCATTTTGTAAATTCTGCATATAATAAGATGAAATTTTTAGGACTTTTGTCTTGGATGTGAAATAGAGTTGGAAGAGAATAATGAGATTCAGACGATTTGAAGCTGAGATTAACCAACACGGAATCAGTGTTATACCTTCAACATACATTAGTACACGTATGTAGTTGGTGGGTGGCATGACTTGGAGATACACTTCATTAGTTGCTTTTGGTTCCTTTCTCTACTAATAGAATACAATAATGAGGTAGGTTTGGTTATTAGGAACGTGAGGGGAGGAAAGAGTAGTATTATATATATATAAAATGAGGGCAAGTATAAGGGTATCTGCAGGCTGGTGGCAAGTTCTCAGAACCACCATGTTCTATACACTAACAGAATATGCCTCCATTCGCAAGAGGACAGTGCAGGCCATTAGTGTTTTATATTACCAACACAAGAAGTAAATCCATTCTCAATTGTATTGTAGTGTATGACAGCTGGTGCTTTGTAATTGTACCATCACCCGTACTATATCATCGGTACAGTTGGTACACGTCCCTCTTTTAACAATTCCTAATTGAATTTAGTATAATTCTACTTCTCAACTACTTATTATGATACGCAAATTTCATTTTTTCCCTTATCTGATACTCTCAGTTCAGAAACTAGGATGTATTTTTCTATAAAATTCATTCACGTCTTTGTACATTGAAAATTTATATTGCGCTTCTCCTTAAAATATGAATAGCAGTTAACCTCCCACGTGACCGATTGGGTGTTTGGTCTAGTGGTATGAGTCTTGCTTCGGATGCGAGGTCGTAAATTCGATTCGGGCTACACCCCATATTTGCCCTTTATGGGCCTTTTCATGTTTTATCGGCTTTCTAATTTGCGCTCTCACACATGTTTGGACTTTCTTTTTGAGTTTAGGGCCCATGAAGCATCTACTCTAGGGTTTTGACTAAGACAGAAATCCCGGTCACAGTTTCAATTCTTTCACTTCATCCTTCGCTTCATCAGCACATAGAGAGTTGAATCAAAGTCCTAGAAGTCGTAGATATGAGCAGATCAGGGCAGCCTCCAGATCTCAAGAAGTAATTTTCAACCTTTTCTTCTACTTTAATTTCATCTTGCTTTTTGTTTAATTTTTATCCTTTAATCTGTTGTATTTCTTCTGGTGTTTGTCATTTGTTGGGTTATTACAGGTACATGGACAAGAAGCTTCAAAGTAAGTTTACCCTCTTTGCTGATGTTTGATAATTTCATGTTTAGGTGTTCTCTTAATTTTTCCCGCTTTTGGGAAATGTAGCTCGTTCTAGGGTATCTTTGGTACTTAGTTTGGATTTTGAGAATTACAACGTGCGCAGCTGGACATTTCATGGTTATTCCAATGCATTATTGGTGCGTTCTTTATAACGTGGAGTGTTTTATGTTGCTAGTTCTGTTGATTAATTAGAGTCTGGTAGCTTTTTGGTGATAGGCTTGGTAACTTATGATTCGTTGCCTTTTTTCTTTAATTTTGTGTGCAAACCTTTCCATACATCCACTTATCTGACCAATTGATAGCTTTCATGCCGTAAAGAAGGACTGTTATTCATGTTGAAAATTAATGAATGCTGGAAGCGAAGTTTGCCCCTTACCTAGGTTTATCTCGGGTAGGTTTATCTTGGGTTCAGATCCTCTGTCCTAATTATCCTGTTCTAACCTTGTTTCTGCTTTAAAATGACGTTGTTTTGGGGCTATTTACATATAAAACAATATCACTTTGGGGCTGAATCAGGGTTGGAAGAGAGTAATTGGGACAGAGGATCTGATGCCGGTTACCTCCTCATTATCCATTGCTTTGTGTGTGGATCATTAGACTACCAATAATTCTTGTGTCCTATTACTGTTATTCTTAATTTTGTTCTATGATGTGTGTATGTGTGTGTGTTCGAATTCATTAAGTTGATGTCCATAGTTTTCCAGGCCTCATGCACATCAGTAGCCATTTGAAATGAATGTTGTTATTTCAGATGAAGCTCAATAGCTTATTGATCCTTGTTTAATCTATAATATGTTCCTTGCGGCATCTTAGGTCGTGCTTGTAGCTACAGTTGATTGTGCTATTGTTGAGACTTTTTAGTCTGAGGTTTATTTTTAGCTTCCATGTTCTGATAAGTACGGTGATTCAAGTGAAGGAAAAAACTTGTCTTCTATCAATACAGTGGCTTGAATTCAAACTGATTATGGGTTTAATTTTTAATAAGTTATAAAAGATTCCATAAATTGAACTAAAAAAGAGATATGTGTTTTGTTTTTTAAGATGGTTTTTGCCCCCAGTTAATTGGTTGTTCAATTTTAAGTGTCAATACAGAATCTTGGAATTTTGAATTTCATTTTCCATTTTCCATTTTTCTTGATATGCTTGGTTGATGTGTCAGATTGCTGATTAACCTTATCATCTTAACATATGCAGTTAAGCTTAATGCTAATAGGTTAGTGGTTGGAACACTTAGAGGATTCGACCAGTTTATGAATTTAGTGGTTGACAACACTGTCGAGGTGAATGGTGAGGAGAAAACTGATATTGGCATGGTGGTGAGTCATATTTGTCCATTGTACTTGTTTAATGCATAATGCAGTCATTCTGTCATTTAAGTTTAATTCCTGATAAATAATAATCTTGTCTTTTTTTTTACAGGTGATCAGAGGAAATAGTGTTGTCACTGTTGAAGCACTGGAACCCGTCAACCGATAATAGTTGAGATATGACTTATATTGATGCATATTTGATGTACTTCTAACTCTTGTATTTGGCCCGATATGGCTCCCCCAGTATGATATGGAAATTGTTTTATATTTGTGGATGAATGCAGCTTATGTTTCCCAGAACATTTGTTGCTAGATTGATTTAGTGGGCTTAAAATGATGCTGATCATTATGGAATGATTATTCCCTGCCAACTACTGGCCCTCCGTCCTGAAACAAATTGCTTTAGGATACACTCGTTTGAATGAACTTGAATCTGCTGCCTCTTTAACAGGTACCAAAACCAGCTTGATAATGCTTTGTAATTCATAAACGTTCTAGATAATCTGGTGAGAACGCACATCGCAATTTTCACAGATACTGAGTGGTGAATTGGCGATAAAGGCTCGTTTAATGCGTTCGTGTTCATTTTTTCTATTTCATGATTTAATATGATCGAAATTGGCCTTGAAATCCATAATTAAATTGGCGTTGATCATATTGGCACTGCTAAAGGGGATGAGATCTTATCCTGCTAAAACTGAACACATGGAATTTCCATGAATAATCAGAAAGAAGTTATGGAATCTTAGCCAGACCAGATCGATACTAGAAAGAACAAACGCTCCCTTCAATCCAAGTCTTTTTCTGTTTGTGGTGCCCACCAAGAAAAAGCTGCTCTATACTTGGTTCGTTCCCATTATTTTATTTATTATACACTCGCGGTCCGGTTGCCCGGGAAATGGGGTTTGAATTTGGAACAGTTTCCTATTCACACGACTTACAACGGTACATTAACTAATCCCTTAAAGCTTCTTCCTTTTGGAATACCGTATTGCTAGGTCTCAGCTTTGGGTATGGGTTGCCTGCCTGTCCTTCACTGTTTGCCTTGCAATTGCACTTTCGTACGGTCCACTGTCGTTTGTACACAATAACGTACGCACGTTATGGCTATGCACAAAGTTACGTTCTTTCATTCACGAAACATAGCCTGCCCAGCCCAGACTAGCCTAGGTAGGAGATTCTAACAGGGAAATTCAATCAAAGTGCTATATGGATATGGAAGCCTAGCTAGCCTAGGGATGGGATATTAGGCCTAATGGTCACAATTCAACTTTACGTTTGGCAAATTGCACTTGCTTAAGCATCACTTAAACCCCGATTAGTAAAAGGATGTTGGCTATAACACTAAAAACCTGGGAAGGGAAAGGAAGGGAGGGAATTTCAGGGGCTAGAATCTGGAAGACGGACAATTATATTGGATGGTGAAGTTAGGTATGTGATGAGGACATAGGCTTATATAATATATATAAAGAGTTCATTTAAGACCGAGGCTTAGGCTAGGTACAAATGCCTGAGCCAGGTGGTCCTCTCTCTGGTCTCTGCTTCGGTGACTCGGTCCCATACCTGTCACAACCCAATTAGTTGGCTTAAAGCTTTGTTTAATGCAGATGAGTCAGATGACCGCAGAGTGTTTATCTGTCATTCCACGTTATACCAATTAGTTCAATACATGTTCCTCATTGCCTCCTTTCCTTTTGGAAAAACTTTGTTTCTGTTATAATTTACTAGGTTGCAAATTCTACGTCTTTATTTGTTTAGATCCATCTATTCTCATCATTCCCAATTGACCTTTGAGTAGTTTATTAGTGATTTTGGAAAGAAGAAAATGAATGGCCCAGACCTTTATCTCTCTACTGCTTTGCTTATATCCTCTTAAACTATACAACCTACATTCTGTATCTGTATCGACGTTGTCTCTGCTTCTTCAACCCTCAAGATACCATAGCCATTGAGAAGGCAAAGAAGAGCAGATAAAAAAGAAAACTGATATTTGTCACGTCCCTACCCCACGCACTAAAACCTTCCTTCAATCCAACTCTACATACGCACAAAAGTTTTGTTCCCATGTTCTCCAACAAAAATCAATAAAACCAATTCAAAGCAACAATAGAGTGAGCCCTGACCTGAACCAAAAAGACCATTTCTTGCTTACAATTCTTGTCAAAACAAAAACAAGAAAAAGACAGTGAAAACAACATGACTGAGGTAATCCAATCATCATCGTCTCATTTCCCTTCTCCTACAAGCTCTTCCTCTCCTACTTCATGTGTTCATGGTGATATCCCACACCAACAACACCACCCGCATACGTTTCGCCCCGCTGGACCCGTAGAAATAGACCAAGAACAACTAGACGAAGATCAAGCACGAGTTGATGGGTACATAGAGAGAATAGAGAGGGAGAGAGAAGGAGACCAGCTCTCTGTTGTGGAACTTTTGGTCGCTGCTTTTAGAAGGTCCATTGTTGGTTGTAGCGTTATTGCTGCTACTGGGAGGAAAGAGCTTTCAATGGAGATTGGTTTGCCCACTAATGTTAGGCATGTCGCTCATGTCACTTTTGATAGGTTCAATGGATTTCTTGGCTTGCCTCTGGAGTTTGAGCCTGAAGTTCCCAGGAGAGCACCGAGTGCAAGGTCAATTTTTTATTTCCTGAACAAATTTGGTTTATTTCATCCATTTCTTTTTTCACTCTGGGTTGAGGGAAAGTTTGCATCTTCAAAATTTTAGTCTTCTGGTGCCAAATATTTAGCATCAGCTCTTGCAAATCATCTGCTGCCGAAGAGAAACTGTTGTATAATGTGTGTCTAACTTGAGTTTTTTTATTTGGTTATGGCCTCAATTTTTGATAGACATTATATGGTGCGAGTCCATTCAACTTTGCATCATTATTTGTCCTTCCCAATGTGGTTGTGACATGAACATTCCTTCTTAGTCGTCAATGTGCTAATTGCTATTAATGTTTACCCGTAACTATGTATCCATAGTGACATGAAACTTAAAGAGTACCTTCTTCCTCACTATTCGGATTGTTTGTGACCGATTGTGTTAATCGAACGCTTTCTCATCAGTAGCCAGAGTAAAGAGTTCACCTATTTTGTCGAGGTTTTTGGAGGAAATTTTGTTTAGTGCTTTTATACAGGCACTTTATTTTCTTCTGCTTCTATGCTATTGCATAATGTTAATAGAAAGGTGCAGCTAGAGAGTCTGTTAAACATACCCATGTTACTATTTGTAAGTTTTGGTTGAAGCTGCATTTTCTGGTTCGAAGTCACCCTTGGTTGGACAATCCTTTTAATAGGTAGTTTTACATGTGAAACTGGTTACGTGTTCCTCATGCTTTCTTTTTTCAATTAGCATAAAAATTACTTCACTCTTAGGTGCATGGCCCATCAAAACTGACCAACAAAGAAAATGTCTGCATCCTTAGTCTGCGATTTTCTGTTATTTTACGCTCATATTGTCTACAACCATCCGCAACTGACTGGAACAACGCTATAGTTGTCGAATGCATTGTGCATAATTGACTATTTCTAGTTTCCAACTCTACTGGTACACAATTACCGTAGGCAGCATCAGAAATAAATGCAGCTGATTGCCTCTGCACTAATTTGGGTCATTTGCTTAGTTTATGTTGGCTTAGATTGTGTTGTATTGTTATTGTCGTTTCCCACTTTATTACAATTACATAAGCAACTGAAAGTATCTACCTCATCATCATCTATGAGGTTACTCAACTAGTATCTGCATAATCTGAACAGATTAGATAACATGAGTGAGCTTGTTTCTCCAGAAATATGATTCAATTGTATTTGCATATTCAATTTTAGGCACTTGATTCTCGTGGCTGGTTGGTTGATGTCATACGCTTATGCTTATTGATGAAAGATCAATTTTTGCAGTGCCACTGTTTTTGGAGTTTCAACAGAGTCCATGCAACTTTCCTACGATTCTAGACGCAATATTGTGCCTACAATACTGTTGATGATGCAAAGACAATTGTATGCCCAAGGAGGATTGCAGGTCAACATCCATTTCTCCTTTTCTATATGCCTATTGAATTATAGTTGAAGCATCTACATCCAAGGTTTCCCGTATAAACATTCACGTGGGGTAGAACATGTTTTAGATAAAGAGCATAAAGGTCTAGAGATGTAAATTAGTCCAACAATGTCTTGCAGGCAGTAGGAATTTTCAGAATTAATGCAGAGAACAGTCAGGAAGAGTATGTTAGGGATCAACTAAATATGGGAGTGGTCCCAGAGGGCATTGATGTGCATTGCTTGGCAGGTTTGATAAAGGTACAAGTTAGTTAATTGGTTCTCATACTCCATTCTACAGTTGGTGACAAGCAGCTGGTTTTCACTGTCACTTCACTTATGTGAAATGTACCTTGAACAAAAAAGTTTCTGTTTGTAGTTTATTTTCTCGAGACTGTATTATGATGATATAAAATCACGATTGTGTAGGCTTGGTTTAGGGAACTTCCAACTGGCGTTTTGGACTCTCTTTCACCGGAACAAGTGATGCAATCACAATCAGAAGAGGATTGTGTTCAGCTAGCTCGATCTCTCCCCCCTACAGAAGCTGCTCTATTGGATTGGGCAATAAACTTAATGGCTGATGTTGCTCAACGGGAACATCTGAATAGAATGAATGCACGGAATGTCGCTATGGTTTTTGCACCCAACATGACTCAAGTGAGTGATAATCCATGCTTAAAATCTTCAAAATAAGAATGTCCAACGCCCTGCTACATTTCATTATTCTTTTATCATTTTTGTACCGATCCGACATAAATCAGAGGAATGATCTCCTCTAAATTGAGAGGGGCCACCTTTCCTAGAAGGCCATTGCTTAGATTGAGAATTGATTGTACCTCTGCATATTCTCATGTTATTATGCAGATGTCCACTTCTGTTATTGTTTCCATTGATTAGTTAGAGAACTTTCCAATCAGATTGTACAAGTCATTATGAAAAGAGTTAAACACTCTTGTTTGAATGGTTTCGTGTGCAAAGATAGGGCTCTGGCAATATATGTAAATTATTGACACTTTATAACTTGTGTGATTGCAGATGTCAGATCCATTGACCGCATTGATGTATGCTGTTCAAGTGATGAATTTCCTGAAGACCCTTATCATTAGGACACTTCGAGAACGAGAAGATTCTGTGATTGAAACAGTTTCTGCTTCCTCCCTTGAGCCTGCCGATGGGAATGGGCATCAAAGCCCTTCTCAACCTTTCCCTCAGAAGGTTGTGGCTGGTGAGGAGAGTGAAGAAGAGAGGGTATTTGTTACTGAAGAACCTACTCTTCAGAGTCCTCCGCCTAGAGAAGATGATTCTACCATTGAAAGTGGCTCCCAAAATCTCTTGACTTCAATTCAGAACATTCACAGAGGAAATCGGAGTCTCATTGATAATTGTCCTTGTGAAGTTTTAGCTCAATTAAAAACCATAAAGAATGAACAAGAGGGCAGCTTTAAAGATAAAAGCCGAAGAATCCAAATGAAAGGTTGCAAAAGCAGAAATGGTCAATCCAACAATTCAAATCTGAAGAAGGGTCCAAAAAAACTGAATGAGCAATCAAAGGTGTGGGCAGCAGGACATATTGAGAAGAACAAGGAAACTGGTATTTTAGGTCGGATGAACCAAACGACACAGCGGTTTGAAGCTTGGAGGTGAAAAAGTGCTCTTGCTTTGCGATCACATTCCAACCGATGATAATACAAGTGGTGCATTGTGAGTCGACGTGTTTCTTTGGTTTTATTGGTGTTGCTGCACTGTATCTGCAACTGCATGCCTGTTTTTCTGGTACAAAGAGCAAGGCAACTAGTATAGGTCATATAAATCAATCAAATGACATAGTGGGTGGGTATTAACTTTGGCGAAGAATGCTGTTGCCAGCTAATGATGCAGACGAGACAAGTCGACATATTCTGTATGTTTTAGCATTGGACATTCACAATTTGTTTTATGCGTGTTCCAGAGTGTTGTTCTTGAACTAGTTATTGCTTCATGGTTAGATAACGTTAACCCATTCTAACATCCTCTTTCTCCATGAAACTCCAAGGTCAAGATCTGTATATATATACACAAATATATAGGAAATCTCTCCTTCAGGGAGACTTTTGGCCACCTCCGTTGATGGAACCAGTCGATTTGTACATATATATATATATACATATATATAATGTAATATAATATATTTTTATTTTAAAACTTCATAAATTTTTTTATCTGAATACATTTTTTATTTTGTTTAGATATTTTAAAAATCAAAATATATAAATTTATTAGCTGAATTTAAATGTTTTTATAATGAGTCAATTTTAAATGTTTGAAAATAAAACTTAGGGTTAATTAAAAAAACCTAAACTTTTGTTAAAATTTCAATTATAGTCTAAAATTTAAAAAGTAGTAATAAAATATTCAAGCTTTCAATTTTTTTCAATTTTAGTCCAACGTTAATGTTATTGTTATCTTTATTGACGTGACATTGCTACGCGTTAAGAGACTCTCATTAATCAGACATATTAATAATTAACAGAAGTGATTCTGATTATTAAAACAATATGGTTTCATGATAAAACTGAGACGATGTTATTTTAACAAATGAATAACACACCCTCCTCTTAACACAAAATCACTCTCACTCTATTTGCTCTCACTTTCACTCCTTCGTTTCTCGGTCTGTAACCTAAATTCTTAAATTTGTTCTCACTCATTTCGATCCTGTAACCTAAATTTTTTTGTTTTGGCCGACGGTCTTAGTCACGGTCTTACCCTCTTTGCTTTCAAATCGAAGCATCATCATCCTCAACCCTTCCCCCATGATCGGAAGCTCATTTTGTCCTTCTTGACGCCCTTAGTCCTTCACAGTTAGCCACGTGAAGGTTAGGATTTTATTTCTTGCTTAAGATTCTATTGTCTTCTTTTATCCTTTGATAATGTTTAATGTTCTGCTAGAAGGTCTAGATGATGTAGATATTGCTGTTTTGATTATATCTCCTGGTTTGCTCCTCTAAGTTGGTATTTAAAAAAACTAAAAAATGGGAACATATTCTGGGTAATAAGCTTAAATTGGAACGAAGTAACTGCCGTTGTTTTAGGGAGAACAAGGGTTGGTAACCATCATTAATATATTATATGTTCTTAGGTACGAGTAATTTTGTCGTCTAGTTGCGTTGTTAGCATTTTATCTTTGCAGAACAAAGGCTTTTTATTGATAGTTACTATTTCTTTCTGTTGTATGTGTGTGTCTACATATATATAGAATTATTAAAAGATACAAGTAGTTGTATATTATTCATATGAGATTCATTAAGCAATTGATGACATCAAATAATCTGTAAGTTGCTATTATAACATATAGAAAGAGTGTAAAGCACTTAAGTTGTTCAAAATTAGTGAAACAAAATCAACAGTTTTTATGAATGAGATCGGTGCTTGCTTGCATTTTTATAATTAAACCTATTGATAAGATATTTATTTACAAATAAAGTACACAAGTTGTTCGATATGTGCACCTGTGCCAGCTATTTTTGAAATTCATAATATATAATATTGAATCTTCTTTTTTGGTTAGAAAATAATCAATTCCATTATGGCAACTTTGATGTGTGATTGACAAAGCCTAATTTTTGTTTAACATTGCACTCATTTAAAAAACATAATTTTAATATATATTTTTTAAATTCACAAATGTATTCTTCCAAATAACAAATATCACATATTCGTATATTATTTAAAATACATAGGGCATTTTTATATTTTTATTTTCAATTTCTTGTTTATATGAAGTTATATCTTTTCCAATAAATTCTTTATAAATTTCGTTGGTAACTTTTGGTTCAATGATATTAAGAAATTCAGTGGTATTTTTTATTCGTATTTTATTATCAAATAAAAAGTTTAATACTATATGACTTTTTGAAGTTGTTTCTTATTATCAATTAATTCATCAACTAATTGTTCTAAATTTTTGTCTATCTGTTTATTAGATATTCTAGGTTCAATAAACTTAATAGGTTTTTCTATAAGAATATATGACTATAAGCAAGTAAAGTAAAAGTAGTTTCAACTAAATATTGATTTTCTTTCTTTCGTTCCATTCAATTTCATGAGTATATGGACATTATTTACAATGAATTATGTCATTATTATGGAACAATTTATGTAATTTTTGGTACTCAGCACCTTATCCAAAATGATGGACTTTGATTTGAGGCTAAAACTGTTAGCGAACATAAAATTAAAATTGGAGCATATAAGAGTAAAGATTACTTTTATTTTTAAGAAGATACACCAAGGTATAGTGAGTAAAATCATCACTGAATAATACGATATAATGATGACCTAGATTCGATAAGATAGGAACTAGAACTTAAATATCTGAATGTATAATTTCAAACATTGCATGACTTTTATGAATAACAGAAGCAAAAAGAAATTTTGAAAGTTTACTTAAGAAACAAAAAGAACGAGGAGAATAATTAGACTTAGAACAAGATATATTAAAAACTTTAACTATTTTAGAAACATTATATAGTTATCAATGTCTAGGTCAAGTATGCCAATCATGTAAAGAGGGACACTCAACCATAACAGCTTGCTTGAAACAAGATTGGTGGAGAGCATATAATCTATCTTTACTCAATCCTTGAAGGAGTACCTTCTGTAGGAAAATCCTGATGCGAACATCATATACACATGGTGCAGAAAATAATTTTTTTTTTGTTCTGGAACTTTTCCAAAGTCCAGGATCTATGTACCTATATAAGGAAATACCATAAAACCTAGCTGAATATTCCCAATTCATATACACATTCATAACATATATATGGCATTTACATAAATAAATCATTCATATAATAACCATGTACCTTGTATGTAATCTCTTTCGTTTTCCGATCTTCTATTCATCGGATTGTCACAAACCACAACGACCAAAACATACCGCCTCCAACGCTATCCATGCAGAGATCAAAGAAACTAACCGAATTAAACTCTTTAATCCGGAAATGACTAAAATAAATACAAGAGTGCTAGCTCTCTTCTTGTTCTAAGGAGAGCAAAAACGTGAAGGAGAGGAAGAAGATGAAGAAGATAAGAAAGATTATGAGAGAATTGTGAAGATGACTTTTAAAACTTGTAAAACAAATTTACACAATCATCATCCTTTATTTGCTTTCATTATTTTGTCTTTTATCATTTAAAGACAATAAATGCAATAAGACAAAAATACAATACTTTTAAAACGCCTTTTCCCCATATATATATATATATATATACATATATATATAAATGATGAGATGGTCCAGTCATACTGGGGTCGGTCCTACCAGGTTCCTGGTGTAGAAAAATATCAGAGACCTGTTTCAGCAATAT
>JANSVA010000004.1:33014933-33041140 GCA_025504915.1 Erythroxylum reticulatum
TGAATTTTGCTCAAATTGATGAGTAATGGCCGAATCTTATAGCTTAAAGATAGTGATATTGTGTTTTATACACTTATGTGATGATATATAAATATAAGATATATGTTTGAGTAGTAAAAATATTATATATTTTTTAATGTATAAATGCTCGGAAGTTGTGAATCAAGAAGCTCGTACTAAGGATTATTGAAGTTAAGAGAGTGTACACCTTATTTTGCAATGAGTTGGGAAAACTATATCTCTCAAATGGGATTAAAACATCCTAACATATGTATGATGACTTGTATGTGAATTTTGAACCTAGTTAATGAATAGTATAATTGAATCTCAAATAGATGCTAGTATACTTGTGTATTTAGTAAACGACATTGTTTTGAAACTGATGTTTTTATTATGTATTTTGAGAAATAATATTGTTTTCAACAAACCTACACTTGAAGTGCAAAGGACAATGTTTTATTTTCTAAAACTACATTTTTGAACAACTTTGCATTTGGAGTGCAAAAGATGACTTTTATTGTATGAAATATTGTTTTGGAATTTACATATGCATAATCGAGTCGTGTATGTTGCGTGTACTTGCTCTCTTTTGGATTAGAGCTATGGCAAGGTTTCATTTTATCGGTTGGACTAATAATAAAGGCATGGTTCCTTACTTAACTTTTGTACATAATATCTGTATATAATATTTGTGATTTGTAAGGTAACGATTGGCCAATCGTGTGTTAGGCATAACAGATTAAGCAACTTCCAAACCTTTGATGCTGCTATATAAAAGTCAAGTCCTCATATCGACACCTTTCTACGAGACTTACGGGTGATTCCACACTTAGGGTCTGGACACTAATGAGTTCATCACTTAGGGTCATGACGTCCTTAACAGTCGGATGATTTTGACCTCGATCAGAGTACTTGTCGACATTCCTTGGAATGTTTAGGATGTCGAATAAGCTAGGCTTAGCCCGATCTATTTTTATTGAACAATGTCTTTTTCTTTGATTTTGTACTGATAGCATGGTTGGACGAGGAAGGGTAAGTCATTGTAAGGTTAGACCTTTGTGACCCGAACCAGAAGAAAATAATGATGAAGCAGTCGCAGAACCAATAGTTGCTAGCACTTTGGATGATAGGCAGCCTCACACTGTAATACTACTGGTGCCGAAGGAGGCTCTGCAGTAGGTGATGACATGGTGGTCACAATATGTTGAGCAGCAGTAACCTAGGGCTAAAGTGCCACAAATGCCACTATAGGTACCGCCACCACAGCAGCTAGTAGTGGTACCTAGTCCTACACTAGAGCAACATCAGATGCTTGAAATCTCAAGGTATATCAAAGAGGCAAGAAATCTCAAATGTGGCACTTTTGATGGGCTCTGTGATGTTACCGAGTCCAAATCTTGGATAAGACAGATCGCAGAGAAATTTCATAATATAGGGTTATTTGATAAGATGAAGCTAAAGGTAGTTTTCTAATTAGTAGAGGGTGATGCTAGAGTCTAGTGGGAAAATGTCCGTAGACAACGCCACAATCAGATTATCTGGATGGAGTTTACTAATGAATTCAGTGAACAATACCATACCAGATTTGATTGAGATTAAAAGAAGGCTGCCTTCTTTACACTGACACAGGGGAATAGATCGGTGCATAAGTTTGAGACAAAGTTAAGAGAGCTTGCCACTTATGTCTTGGAATACGTGGCAGATGAAGAGAATTTGCATGTTTGATTTGAGACTAGATTGCATTTGGCGGTCTAGGAGAGGATGACGGTTACCCCCACTATCACGTTCAAGGAGATGGTATAGTCGGCCAGGAGAGCCGATAAGTTGATGAAAGAGTGTGGAAGATAGTGAGAGGAAAATAACTAAAAAAGTAAGGGAGGAGGTTCCTCCAACCAATAGCCTAAAAGGAGTCGTTATAGTTCAGCTCCAGGTAGTACTAGAGGCGCTGTATCATCAACTGTCAATTTATAATCACCATGACTAGGAGGTCAGAGCACTGCCCCTACTACTAGCTCTGCTTTTCGAGCTTGATCATATCGTTCCAAACAGTGTAAAAACTGCAAAAAGGTACATTTAGGGAAGTGTATGGAGCCAAGAAAGTGTTTTCAGTGTGGAGAGACAAGGCACATAAGGAGAGATTGTCCACAGCTAGCTTGGACTTCAACTCGAGAAGGAGATAGCTCGGTGTAGTCAGTGAGACATATAGCGGAGACTACCAAGGCAGGTTCTCAGTCTTCTGTATCTATAGAGATGACTGGTGTGGGCAGTAGTACATCTCTAAAAGGTTAGTAACGTCTTGCTTCGTGAGCTCAAGCACAAGTTTATGCAATGATGGTGGAGGACAGTCTAGCCAATCTGGACATGAATACAGGTATTTTCTATATGAACATTTCTTTGTTGTTGTATTGTTATATTATGATGCATGTTTTGTGTAGTATTGGTAAACTCTTAAATAGTATGAGTGTTAACCCATAGTGTTATAAGGTGTTATGTGTCTTCTCGGTAGAGATATTAAAGTTTTGATCAGCACTAGCATATAAAGGTATTTGTTAGTGTGACCTTCGTCGAGGATATTCGTCATCCCCTAGAGCCGTTAGATCCCCCTCTCATTGTAGTCACTCCTTTTGGAGAGCAAGTGACTTGTGATGAAGTATATATAGCTTATGAGATAAAGATCAGTGATGCTGTGTTAAAGGAAAATCTTATTCCCCTTGATCTTCGGGATATTGAGGTGATATTGGGGATTGACTGGTTAGAGAGATATCACGCCAGGGTTGATTATTTTAAGAAATAAGTGGAGTTTGACCCTTAGAGTGGAGTCTCGATTAAATTTACTAGTGACCGATGGATATTCCCAAGTTATTTGATATCAGTGATTAAGGCTGAGATATTGATTTGTCAAGGATGTCAAGCATACCTAATATGATTGACACTACATTATAGAGGGTCAAACTAGAAGATTTCCCTATTGTGTGTGAGTTCCCCAATGTACTTTCGGAGGAGTTACCTAGATTGCCACCTAATCGGGAGTTTGATTTTACTATTGACTTAGTCCCGAGAACGATACCAATATCTGTACCACCGTATCGCATGGCACTAGCAGAATTGAAAGAGTTGAAGATTCAATTACAAGAGTTATTAGACAAGGGCTTCATCATTCACCATGGGGAGCACCAGTATTATTTGTTAAGAAGAAGGATGGGACCCTCTGTTTATGTGTTAATTATGCAGTTAAATAGGGTTACCATCAAGAATAAATATACACTCCCTTGGGTCGATGAATTTTTTGTTCAGTCAGGAGGAGCTGTAGTATTCTCAAAGATAGATCTGAGGTCTAGGTACCATCAGTTGAAGATTGATAAAAATGATATACACAAGACTGCTTTCTGGACAAGGTATGGATATTATGAATTTTTAGTGATGTCATTCGGAATGACAAATGCACCTGTAGCATTTATGGATTTCATGAATAGGATATTCCATCCTTATTTAGATCAGTTTATCATAGTCTTCATTGATGATCTTCTAATTTATTCTAAGGATGGAGAGCAGTATGCTAAACATCTTTGAATTATGCTGCAAATACTTTGCAAAAGACAGTTGTATGTGAAGTTCTGAGAGCGTGAATTTTGGATGAGGGAGATAGGATTTCTTGGGCATGTGGTATCAGGAGAAGGTATTTTTATGGAGTCGAAGAAAATGGAAGCTATACTTGAGTGGGAACAACCCAAGAATGTGATAGAAGTCCGTAGTTTTTTGGGGTTAACTAGTTATTGTAAGAGATTTGTTAATGGTTTCTCAGTACTTGTGGTCTTTTTGTAGAGGCTTACCTGGAAGGGAATAAAATTTCAGTGAGATGACAAATGCAGGGCAAGTTTCCAGGAGTTGAAGAGGACAGTGACTTCTGTGCTAATGCTCGCTCTACCTACCCAGGGGGTTAGGTATGAGGTGTACAGTGATGCCAATTGCTAAGGATTTAGTTGTGTACTTATGTAGGCCGGGTGAGTGATCACATATGCTTCTAGATAGTTGAAGAAGCACAAGCTAAATTATCCTACATATGATTTGGAGCTTGCAGTGGTAATGTTTGTACTCAATATTTGGAGACACTATCTTTATGGAAAAACTTGTATATACACTGACCACAAGAGTCTGAAGTACCTAATGACATAAAAGGAGCTAAACCTTAGATAAAGGAGATGGTTGGAATTGATTAAGGATTATGACTTAACAATCCACTATCACCCAGGAAAAGCAAATATGGTAGCCGATGCATTGAGTCGTAAGTCCTGTTCAATAGTAAATGTTAAGAAAAATCCTTACATGACATATTTGATGAGTGTATAGAGCCATAGGGTTGGACTCTTAGTGGTAAAGGATGACAGAACATTGCTAGCACGGTTTGAAGTTCGACTAGCATTATTTGATGAGATCAGGAGATCGTAGGCTAACGATCCTAAGTTAAGAGTCATTCTAAAGAAATTGTCATTCGAAGAGAGTGAGGGGTTCTGATTGAGAGAAGTCAGGTTACTAGTCTTCAGAGACAGACTCTGTGTGCCGGATGACCAGGGTCTCAGGCAAGCTATCTTAGAAGAAGCTCACAGTTCGTCTTATGCTATGCATTCTGGTAGCACCAAGATGTATCTAACTCTTTGAGAGAGTTATTGGTGGCTAGGGATGAAGAAAGAGATAGCAGAATTTGTGGCCAGATGCCTTCTCTATCAATAGATTAAGGTAGAGCATCATAAATTAGCAACTATGTTACAGTTTTTGTCTGTTCTAGAATGGAAGTGGGAGCATGTGACAATGGATTTTATAGTTGGACTACCTCGTACATTGAGGGGTCACGATGCTATTTGGGTTATAGTGAATAGATTAACAAAGTCTGCTCATTTTTTTGCCTATCCACACAACCTACTCATTGGAGAGATTGGCAGAGCTATATATCGATGAAATTGTAAAGCTGCACGGGGTGCTAGCTTCTATAATATCAGATAGAGATCTAAGATTCACGTCACAATTTTTGGCCAAAATTCTAGGAATCTTTAGGGACTAAACTGAAGTTTGGTACTGCCTTCTACCCCCAGACCGATGGTCAGTCAGAGAGGACCATTCAGACACTGGAGGGTATGCTGAGAGCATGTGTAATGGAATTCCAAGGGAGTTAGGACCAGCACTTGCCTTTGATCGAGTTTGCTTATAACAATAGTCATCAGACAAGTATCGATATGCCACCTATGAAGCATATTATGGGAGAAAGTGCAGGACACCTCTATGTTGGGATAAGTTTGGAACAGCTAAAGTCGAAGGAGCCGAATTGATAGAAGTTACCACTAAGAAAGTAAAAGTCATTTAAGAGAAGATGAAAGTCACCCAGGATCGTCAAAAGAGTTACATGGATAAGAGGCGACAATTATTAGAGTTTGCAGTTGGTGATATAGTTTTCCTTCGAATATCAGCATGGAAAGGTATTATCCGATTTCAGAGTCGAGGGCAGCTAAACCTTTGATATATCAGACCTTTTTGTATTTTGGAGTATGTCAAGATTATGGCATATTGGTTAGAATTGCCACCGAAATTGGATAGGATCCATAATGTGTTCCATGTCTTGATGTTTAAAAAGTACATACCGGATCCATCTCGCATTTTGGAGACACCTCCACTAGAGTTCAGAGAAAACCTGAGTTTTGAGGTAAAACCGATTTAGATTTTAGATCGATAGATAAAAAGATTACGTAGCAAAGAGGTACCCACGATCAAAGTTCTTTGGAAGAGCAATAGGGTTGAGGAGATGACATGGAAGTATTATGAGATGTCAATACCCCCATTTATTTGTGTTCTCGATTTAGGAGTTTCGAGGACGAAACTCTTTTAAGGAGGGGAGGACTTGCAAGTCTGGACTTTCTGAGCCCTTTTGTATTGTTCTGTATTTGGAAATACTACTGTATATTAATATACAAATGGTTTTATATGAGTTCAAAGATGTATTTAAAATCCTTTTGGGTATATATGTCAGTGATTTATAATGTTATATGCCCTTATTTGAACTTAATGTTCATCGGTATGTGAAATCTTAGAGATTTCTGACCTATAAGCTTCTAAGTCTATAAAACTAAGTCCATTGGATGTATATGACCATGGTGGTTAATTTAAATGTGTTCTAATGCCTTATAGGTGATTAGACATGATTTATAGACTTATTGGACACTTAGAAAGCTTAATTGAAAAAGTTGATGTACAAAAGGGCATATTTGCCAATTGTTAAAAGTCAAAGGACTTAAATGTAATTTTTTAAATCTTGGAGGATCACTATGTAATTTTATAAAGTTAAGGGGGCTTAATTATTATTTTCAAATGTCTGGGGACCAAATAAAAATAAGAGTTTTGGAGATTCCCACTAAAGGAAGGTTTAGCTAAGTTTTGTCCTATCTTTCTCTACCTTATGATTTTGAGTTTGGTGTTAAGATATGTTTTTCTCCATGCTTAAATATACATGAAACATGGCTTATATGAATTAAATGAGTCATGGAGAAGTCCCCTTAAGTCAAATCCAAAGTGCCCTCTCTTTGGTGAAAGTTTGTGAATTTTTGAATAACTTTTGAAATTGATGATTTAAATGAATTCTATGGTGTTAATTCTACATGTATAATGTGAATTGATGATGAAAAATGAAGAAGTTGTATATTGAATGAGGCTTGGTCGAAATGATGGGAGAAGGGAATTGGACTGAATGGAGTGGTGAAATGCGTTGTTATTTGGGTGGGTTTGTTATATAATAAGTTAGGAGCATGAATTACTATGATAAAGTCTTGAAAATATGACTTGAAAGCCATGCACTTTATGTGTTTGATAAAATGTCTAAGTGAACTTGGCTTAGGATTTAAGGATTCGTAATGATATAGATTAGAAGGTGACTTTTATGTTTATTTAGAGTAAACTTGAATTTTGCTCAAATTGATGAGTAATGGTCGAATCTTATAGCTTACAGATAGTGATATTGTGTTTTATACACTTATGTGATGATGTACAAATATAAGATACATGTTTGAGCAGTAAATACATTATATATTTTTTATGTATAAAGGCTCGAGAGCTATGAATCAAGGAGCTCGTACCGAGGATTGTTGAAGTTAAGGGACTATACACATTCTTTTAAGGTGATTTGGGGAAAACATGTCTCTCAAATGGGATTAGAACATCCTAAGACATGCATGATAACTTGTACATGAATTTTGAACCTAAGTAATGCATAGTAGAATTGAATCTCAAATAGATGCTAGGATACTTGTGTATTTAGTAAACAACATTGTTTTGAAACTGATGTTTTTATTACATATTTTAAGAAATGATATTGTTTTCAACAAACCTGTACTTGAAGTGCAAAGGACAATGTTTTATTTTCTAAAACTACATTTTTGAATAACTTTGCATTTGGAGTGCAAAAGATGACTTTTATTGTATGAAATATTGTTTTGGAATTTAAATATGCATAATCGAGTCATGTATGCTGCATGTATTTGTTCTTTTTTGGCTTAGAGCCATAGCAAGGTTTCATTTTATCAGTTGGACCGATAAATAAAGGCATAGTGCCTTACTTGATTTTTGTACTTAATATATGATATTTGTGATTGGTGAGGTAATGATTGGCCAATCGTGTGCTAGGCAAAATAGCTTAAGCGACCCCCGTATAGTTGACGCTAGTAAATAAAAGTGGAGTCCCCGTATCGACACCTTTCTATAAAACTTGCGGGTGATTCTACACGCAGGTTTTGGACATCGATGAGGTCATCACCTAAGGTCATGATGCTTTTGTCGACTGTAGTTCAGACTCACCGCGGATGAAAGTCGAGTCAACACTAGGAATCGATGGGTGTGCATACTAGTTTGGACGACTAGTGGTGACCCACATTATAATTTTGGCTTATTCTGAGATTTTTTTGACTAGATTTGAGTTATGCATGTGATGTTTTTCTGCCTTTATGCACTAGAATTGGAACCTATGTTCACTGGATGAGTGATTAATAGGCTAGGCCTATATGTTCCTAACCAGTATACATTAAGTCATAGGTTAGGCCTATGTGTTTATATGTGATGTATGTTCACTTCATAGGTTATCTACACCATTTTGGGGTGTATCGAGTTCTATTTGCAATATATGTTTTTCCCGCTCACTGAGTACATAGTGTACTCACTCCCTCCGCTTTCCAACCATGCAAGTTAATTTAGTGAGATTGAAGCTCTATGTAGATCGTGTGATCTTTTCATATTTTCGGGGCATTATAACACATGGGTAGTCTTTGTTTTTTTACTTTTGTTGCTTAGTGGCTCATGAGCAGTTTTTATTACTTTAGTTATGTCGATATGCTTTGTGATTTTATAAATTAACTTTTAACTATCTTGTAGTTGTAAAAGACCTTGTGTATGAATCTTTGGTATTATTGTTAAGATGACTTTGAGTGAACTTAAAAGTCCAAAAGTTGTGGTAGAATTTTAATGTGAATATAAAAGTGCGTTTAAAACTAATTTCAAGTGTTTGATTGAGTTTTGAGATTTTTAAAATATAGTTGTTATGTTGGTCAAATTTTTCAAAAAAAGGGGAAGAGATATTCAGTTAGTCTTGCATAGTTGGATTAAGGGTACCGTGAGTGTCCTTAGCCAAGCTATGCGGCGGTTGTCATGTGCCCGACGTGGTACCACGTCATGACACATTTTATTTTAAGAAAATTTTTCTTATTAATTATAAATCAAATACACTCATATGCAATTATATTCAATTTCTTTTAATTGTGAATACTTTCATTTTTATCACATTTAATGTTCATTACATTTCATCATATTCGATTTTCATCATTTTAGATTTTATTTATTTTACTAATTTTGTTTTCCTTTTTAGTTTTAATTGTTCTTAATGAATATTTATCCTTAATAGAGTTTAGTCAAGGACCAATCTCTTTTAATTGGAGTTTTTAGTTGTTTTTATTTCAATTTTGGGTTAAATATTCATATTAAAAAAAATTCTTTAAATTTTAAAGAAATTGGGTACATAAAAGGAAAAGGGATTAACAAAAAAAGGTAACAAAGGCAGTTAGGTAATTTCATTATTTAGAGAATTTCCTAGTTTCTTACTAATAATAAAAAGGAATCTTTTATAATTAACTAAAAAAAGCAAGGAATAAATAGGTTGGAATTAGCTGGAAATAACAATAAAAAAGAAGGGAAATTTTATAAATAATGAACCATTGGATAAAAGGAGGAAGACTAAGACCTTTGAATTACCAACATTATATTGATCTTTTCCCCATTGATACATTAAACCTTAATTACTTCAATTGTTTTGGAAGATAGTCTCCAAGGAAGGTAGAGAATGATCCTTATCTTGATCTTGTTTTTCCTCTCACCTACTAAACTTTTCATATTAAAATAAGTTGCCATTATATCCTAACTCTCTACTCTCTAATACTTATTCAGTTTTTGGTGTAAATTATTTTTTTAGTGAGCCTCCCACCTTCATCTCACCTTTAGATATTCCATTGTTTTCTTCCACCATCTTTTCTTGTCCTTTCTTGCTTGAGCTTCTATTTAATTAAATTCTACAGTGAAGAAGGACATATCACTACAAGCTAACATAATATGATGGCCCCATATTTTAAATCCCAGTTAGACATATAGTTGGTCTCGAACATTGTTTATGGTTTGTTCGTGTTTTATTGGCAGTTTTAGTACTCAAGGAACTACTATAGAGACGATAAAAGTTGTTATGGATCTATCCCATTTTAGACATATTTCTTAGATCAATTTCCCTAAACTTGGGTTTTATAAGTGTTAGCTATCTTTATGGATTAAAGGAATGAAGTACATGTGTATTTGAAGTAGAAACTGATGAGTTAAAGCTATTTTTAGAGGAAATACCGATGTTTAGCTAGCAAACACCCATGTAAATGGTGTACACAATCAAGTGGATGAATATGTAAGCTTATATAATTGTGTACAAGTTAGAAGATGATGCTTGAGGATAGAAACGACCATATAGAGTTAGACACGATGGTATAAGTGGAGGACTTGGTTATGTCCATCAATCATGTAATTCATTAGGACCATGTATTAGAGTGATGTCAAGTTTAGAGGGACATGATTATCACATAAGACCATTTGCACAATTGTGTATGGTTTAAAAATATTATCTTTTCATATTTTAAGATTAAAAGATAAGTTTAAATGATAAAAGTTATATGAGACATAAAAATATAATGGAAAATGATTTTTATAATTCAATTGGAGTATAACAATTAGTATCAAAGCCTTAGGTATGGATAGTAGAAATAGTTTTTTGATAAGTTTGATGTCAGTCAAATACTTAATTTAGAGACCTATGATGGAAGATCTCCTATATTGCATGAATCTCTATGATCCAATCTATGTGGACAATAGTATAAACTATGATGTCCTATCTAAGTTAAAGAAGATGATAAATAATAGTGGGAAAAAATGAAGCAAAAAACCTTTGGAATTATTAGACAGCGGATTGATATCAGTATATTCAACCATGTATCCTAAAAGATGGATGCTTTCAAGTTGTAGAAGAAATTAAAGAGTCTATATGAGAGAAAGATTGCTTATAAAAAGGCCTCATTGATTAAAAGGGTTATAAACTTGAAGTTGAAAGATGGGAAATTAGTGTCAAAGCACCTCATAGATTTTTAGAATATCTACAATAATTTGAATACAATGAAGATCATCCTTAATGAGGAGCTATAAGCCTTATTCTTATTAAGTTCTTTGTTGGATAGTTAGGAAATTTTTGTTTTGACTATCAGCGACTCCACTCTGAATGGTGTGCTTTCTATATAAATGATTAAAAAGAGCATGTTTAATGAAAAGATTGGGAGGAAGGAGATCAACATTGACAAAATATAAGCTCTTATGATAAAGAACAGAGGAAAAAGTAAGTGGAGATGCTTTAAAAGATAAAGTAAGTTTAAGAATAGGTCCAAGTCGAGCGATGACAAGAAGACCAAAACATATCACTGCTACACCAAAACTAGTCATATTAATAAGTTCTACTATAAGTGGAAGAAAGACTAAAAGAAGTAAGACAACCAAAAAGATGAAAATCAAAATAACACTATAGCAATATCATTAGGTACAAATGATGAGATTTCATTGATTTATGCAACCAGTGAGTGTCTTTATATTAATCACTAAAACTTTGAGTGGTTTGTTGGTATAAGGACTTCCTATAACTATGGTAATAAGAGGGAATACTTCACAGTTATAAGAGTGGTTATTTTAGAAGTGTGAAGATGGGAAATCAGAACTCCACTATTATGGTCAACATGGAAAACATCTGAGTTGAGATCGATCTTAGGTGCATGTTGACCTTGAGAGGTATACGATACATTATAGACTTTTACCTTAACTTATTATCTGCGAATGTGCTTAACTGAGAAGAATATCATCATACATATAGGGATCGCAAGTGGAAGCTATTTGAATGAGCATTAACATTTGTTTGTGATAGATTGTGTTTCACCCTATACAAAACGCACTCGAAGTTATGTGTTAGAGAACTATATATAGTTAAAGGGATCAATTCTCTAACTTTGTGGTATTAGAGGTTAGGACATGTTAGTGAGAATCACTTATCCATGCAAAAACTATTGTTTCTCTCAACCCTGTAAACATTGCATGGCAAGAAAGAAACATTAAGTTTCATTTCATAAAAGGTCTCCTAGAAACAAGGCTAAGTTAGAGCCAGTGCTCTTTAACGTCTACAGTCCTATTGGCATAGATTCCTTAGGTGATAAAAAGTATTTCATGACCTTTATTAATGATACTTATCATGAGACTTGGGTCTTTATATTAAAAAATAAAAGCTAGGTGTTTAAGACCTTTCAGAGATTTCATGCCATGGTGGAAAGGGAGACAAAAAAAAACTTAAATTGTCTCTAAACTGATAATGGAGGTGAGTATACCTCTAACAAGTTTGAATAGCATTATAAAAGATATTAAATAAGATATAAAAAGACAAAACTTGATACCCCATAGCATAATGATGTTATCAAAAAGAAGAATATAACCTTTGTGAAAAAGGTTTAGTGTATACTTCAAATTTCTAACCTACCCAAGTCCTTTTATAGTGAAGCGACAGTCTAATCCATAGTATATATAATCAACAAGACTCCGTCATTATGAATATATTTTGATATTCCCAAGAGATTTCAAATCAAAAAATTTAAGCATATGCTAAAAGAGCATATATCAAAATTGAATTTAAAGAATACTCCTTATATATTTGTAGGATATGGTGGGAAGTACTTTGGCCATAAACTATGACCTAAAAAAGTAGAAAGTTGTTCAAAGTAGGGATATAGTCTTTTATGAGCATGAGACATGTGCATATCTCATCAAATAAGACAATATTACTACTAAAAATATATCTTTCAGTGTTGCAGATCCCACACCTATTCCTATTATCTTTAATTAGCCAATAAGTGAAAAAGGTAAAGGGCATGAACTGGCACATGATTGTGATGATCATATGCAATCTGATGGAGATGAGCTGCATGAGCCACATCTTGTAGACGATGTAGAAGAGGTCAATGAGCATTTTAAGCAGAGGGAGCAACTTGCTCAAGTGTTAGAAGATGTCCAACTTCGAAGGTTAACTAGAATAAAGAAGCCTTCAATAAACCCTATAGAATAACTCCTAGACGCTACTAATGTGGAGCCAAAGGATTTCCAAGAATTTTAGCCTCACAAAGACCAAAGACTCTTAGCTCAAGGAAATGTAAGAAGAGATGGATTCATTAAAGAAAAATGAGACTTGTAAGTTAGTAAAGCTTTTTAAAAATAAGTAGGTGTTAAAGAATAGATGGGTGTTTAGGACAAAAAACGATGGTGGCAAGTTATCAAAAGAATGAAGTTTGGGCAGATTTAAGGCAGAAATCAATGAGTTGAAGCTATTTCATGAGGAAACGTTTGTCATTAAGTTGCATATGCTCATATAAATAGTATACATAGTCATATGGATGAACAAGTAAGCTTTTATAATCATGTATAAGTTGGAAGATAATATTTGAATATAGAATGCTCGTATAGAGTTATACACGATTTTGTAAGCAGATACATAGACTTGTCTACCGATCTTATAAGTGAATGAGATAGTTTATCAAATCAACTTTGAGTTTAAAGGGATACAGTCACCACAAAAGGCTATGTGGGTGACCGTGTGTAGTTTAAAAATATCATTTTTCAGATTCTGAGATGAAAAGAAAAGTTTGAAAGACAGAAGTTACATGAGACATAAACATATGATATAAGAAGAGTTTTAGAGTCTAAATAGCATTGTTTAATTACAATTTTATTGAAATTTGATTTCTAAGATTAAATAAGAGTATTGTATATATATATGTATGTGTATATATATATATATATATATATATATATCAATTTGTATTGAATCTTAAAAGTTTTTTTGAGAGCTTTAAAGAGAGTTAAAAAAGCTAGTTTAATTATGGTTATTTTATGAGGTGTAAACCTTAACCCTTATGTCCTACTATTTTTGGATTTAGTGGATTTATTGTCAATTTGTCTCATAATTTTACCAAGTTAAATCTTATGTCCAATTTATCTTTGAGCCATCTTTATCTTTTGAGTAGTTTACTACTAGTTGAGTGATCTTATTGATCTTATATGTGCTATTTATGGAGTCTAAAAAAAGTTATTAACCTTGTTTTTGGTTTAGTACTTTCATTTAAGATTATTGTTTTCTAGTTTATGTATTTATTTGTTTAACATAGAGAAATGTTATTTTTATTAGCTAAATTTTTTACCTATCATCATTTTATTCTCCTTTATTTGTTAGTTGTTGAACATTTCCTCTAGAAAGGCCTTATGAATACAAGGGTTTCATTTATATTTTTCATTCTTTCCAATTAGTTTTCTTAGTGACATGTTTTACTTGGTTTGTTAGGATGTTTCTTTGTTGTCATCTGTAATGTTTTAGTTACTTCTATTACCCTCTTTGTTTCTATGGTTACTTTCAATACATTTAAGTTGTTGTGAAGAAATGTTGCACCTTCCTTTCAAAGCTTTTTGAAATAGGCAATATGAATATTAAGCTTCATCCACAAGCATTAAGAATCATCCAGAAGCTTAGTGAACATATGGTTAATTGAGAAAGAACTTAAAGACCTCTTGGTTTAGTGGTTCCATCAGTGGCCATTTATTTTATACATGTTATTGTGATTCACTGCCTCAAAAAATAAAAAGCATAATTGGTTTCTTTTTCTTAATTTTTATGATTAAGTCACATATTTCTAAAAGGGCAATAATATGTTATTAAAGGATCTAAAATTATTCATTATATGCTTGATTACAAATAAGACAAGGAAACAAGATTGTGTTTTTTTTATTGGAGGTTGATCTTATTTTCCTAATGTTATTTATAGGTTGTCTTTAATAAAAATGAAAATAAGCTATTATTATTATTTTTAGGTGTTTTTGCCATTTTGGGTTATTAAAGAAAAATAAGAAACATTTAACTAAAAAAGGAACTAAAGAGATGATAAACTAGAGAATTGAGTTCAATAGTTAAAATGCAAAATAAGAAAGATGTTGGGCACCCTATTATACTTGATTAAGCAGTTACCTAAGTTTAATGTAGAGATTTTGTAAAAAAATAAATTTAGGTGTGAAGTAATAAAAACACATTAAGGAAGTAAAAATAAAACATATGGTTAAATGCATAAGGGTTTATAATTTTATCTATACATTGAAATATAAAAATATAAAGTGATGTCTTGATTTTCAATTTGAAATTAAAGTATATGATTGAATACCTATATGTTTATGACCTTACCAAAGGTTTAAAGATAAAGAGGAACACTTATAAAGGATTTTAGGATCCGAAATAGATAAAGTAAGTAAAACTACATTTTAGGGAATGAAATGAAAAGGGAAATGCCTAATGTTAGGGTTTAAAAGTGGAGAGAATGTCTAGAGTTAGCTCTTAAGGATTTAAATTAAAATTGATTTGTTTAGAATGAATCTCAGGGCTTGAAAGTTAAAAATAAATGCTTAGAGTTAAGTTTTAGAGCTTAAAAGTTAAAAATAATATTTACAGATCTTAAGGCTTAAAATTTTAAAAAATTACTTAGGGATGACTTTTGGGTCATGAAATAAAGTTAATATGCTTAGAGGTAGGTCTTAGGGATTAAAATGATAAATGCCTAGAGTTAAGTCTTAGGGCTTAGGTTTTCTTTTAATCTTATATAGCCTCTCGAAAATGCAAAACTACGTTATAAGAGGCCATAAACAATCAAGAGAAGGATATATGGATAGGATCCATAGTAGAAGAGGTGGAGTCTTTGTTAAGAACTGGACATATGAGTTGGTGTAGCTGCCCAAAGAGAAAGAAAGCTTATAGGATGGAAGTGAGAATATAAGAGGGAGCTAGCAGTAGCACACAAAGAAGAAAAAAAATTTAAGGCTATGTTAATAGCAAAAAAAAATGCACAAAGGAAGGAAATTGATTATGATAAAATCTTGTCCCTAGTGGTTAGATACACTTCTATAAGGATTTTGATGATGTTAGTAGTTAGTTTGAATATGCATATGAAGCACATGAATGTAACGATAATTTTTTAAGATGTTGATTTGGAGGAGAAAATTATTATAGGGCAAGTGACAAGTGCTAATTATTTTATGTTTTTAGTACGAATTTAAGAGTATTTAGCTTGTGTTTTAATGATTTATGTAAGATGTGATCTTTAATTTGGTTTATATTTTTTATAAGACTTTTTTTAGCTCTATAATAAAGAAGGAATGAAGTAGGCCAAGTTTGACTTGAGTTGGAGTGACTTTGACATGATTTTAAAGGAAGGACCCAAAATATAGCACTATAACAAGGACTTGTGTTTAGTAGTGTGAGGCAATAGGGACCCATATTTAGCAACATAGGAGCAATAAGAACCCATATTCAAGAACACAAGTCAAATAAGAAACTATTTTCAATCCATGTTCTACACTGGTTTATTATATTTCATTTCGTTCTCATCTAGTAGAAATATTTGACCAATAGGGACTATGCTAGCCTATGTTGGTAGTAACTCTTAAGGAAAAGAAGCCAATAGAGGTGTAAAATAACATAAAGATCCATATAATCCTGAGTTTAACTTGTGTTTGAAAATTTTTTTAGGGTTTTGTAATAAAAAGGAAAAAGGAATGGTAGAAAAGGAGTAACATTTGGGAGGACCAGAAATCAGTCATAAGGCCAGAAAAGATTTAAGAACATATCAATAAAGGGGTAACTTCAGAGAAAAGTTCAACTATTCCATCAAGAACATCAAGAACCAAGAGCTATGAAAATTCATTCTTTTATTTTGTTTTCCTTATTGTTTATTGTTTGTTTTCTTGACTTTATCATGCACTAAATTGGAATATAGATTTATATGGAGTGAACTATAGGATTATTGCTTTGAATTGATTTATTTCATTTAATAAAAGATTCCATTTTTTTAAAATTGTTTATAATTATGTATTATGTTGAATTGAAGTAACAATTGTAGAATATGTAATGTTGAAGTTAATATATAGGATCTTAGACAGTTTTGATTTGACAAAACTTTTGGTCAAAATATATATATATATATATATATATATATGTATGTATGCATGTATGTATGTATGTATGAATGTATGTATGTATGTATGTATATAATTAGATCACAACAAGAATAAGAATGATAAGGCTTGAATGGGATCCTAGATATAGGATCATATAATTCTTCTGAATTAGAGAAAAATCTATCATAGGAATTATAAAATGAATTAATGTGTTCTTAAGCGGTTTTGATTTGATAAAATTTTTGGTCAAAATACTCAAGGATATGGATTGTATGTTTTGACAAGGAGTATAATTATAACCTTGGAATTCCAATAGATATAAGAAACTAAAATTAATCACTAAATTAAGATATATATATATATATATTCAAAAGTTTTATCAAATCAAAACTGCCCAAGATCCTATATTTGAATTTAAACCTTATCATTCTTGTATACACACACACACACACACACACACATATATATAATTAGATCACAACAATAATGATAAGGTTCGAATGGGATCCTAGATATAGGATCATATAATTCTTTTGAATTAGAGAAAAATCTATCGTAGGAATTATAAAATGATCTAATGTGTTCTTAGGCAGTTTTGATTTGATAAAACTTTTGGTCAAAATACTTAAGGATATAGATTGTATGTTTTGACTAGGAGTATAATTACAACCTTGGAATTCCTATCGATCTAAGAAACTAAAATTAATCACTAAATTAAGATAAATTCAAGCATAAGAAAGTTCTAATAGAATTTTTCATCTAAATCTTATCTATATACCAGTTTTTTTAATTCTTATATATGTATCCTTAAATGATTATCCTTATTCGTTATTTTAGTTTCGATACTTTTTGAATTAAACATTCATTTTTGTTAAATTAAAAAATAAAAGACATTTAGTAATATTAGTTGTGGTCCTTTGATATCTACACTCGACTCACTAAACTATACTATAAGAAATGATAAGTACGCTTTGTTAATATTTTCTTTTAGTATTATTCTAATGTTTCATTTATGTTGATCACATAAGGTTCTTTGTGTTATTGTTGAGGACTAAAATATTAGGAAATCCTTATTTTTATTAATCTAATAATCTTTTTTCTTTTTATTATTTATTTTTATTAATCTAGAAATGTTACTCTTTTATGTTTTTTTACATTTAATTATTTGTATAATACTCTTTCTTAATTTTGTGATTGTAGATAAATTTCAGGATTTGAGTATTTGATATTATTTCCACTAGACACAATGGTATGATGGAATGAACATTTTCAATAAGGGATTCTGCTATATCTTCGCTTATGATAAGATTGGAGAATTGGAGCGGGAGACAGGATAATATGTATTTGGTAGCTAAACCGATATTGGTGATATGCTATAGTATTTATAGTGATGGACACCCCAATCTTGAATATCAAGTGTCTTACAATGTATGGCAACCAAATGAGCAACCTTATTTTATAAGAAGCTAGTCCTAAAATATCTCCTATAGTGACACTTATAATCATGATGGAGAAACCATTTTACCTATTCATGGAACAATTAAGCTAAACTTAAATTTTAGCAACAATAGTAGCAATCAGGAAAGACAAGTCTTGAGGAGCTTGTAATACAATTATTACTACATTCGAAACTTACTTCTAAAGGATTGAAGAGTCTCTTTAAAACCTGGAAACTTAGAGTAAACAACTCGTTAAACTTATCTGTAAAGTGCCTAACTACATCAAGCTAACTTTAAGGAATAAATGGATATGATAAATTTGAGGAGTAAGAAGGAGTTGTAAGTTAAAGAGAAAGAGAAAGAAAAGAAGTAGAAGGTTGCTATATAATATAAGAAGGAACATAAGGAGGAGTAGTCAAAAATGGAAGTGGTCAAAGAGGATGAACCAATAATTCCATAACTGAGTAGACTTGAGATAAAAAGAAAGTAGGATAGTTTAGTAAGTTGTTAGAGCTTCTTAAACAATTACATGCTAACATACCTTTTTTGAAGCTCTTTTGTAAATGTTGAAGTATAAAAAATACTCAAAGGATCTTCTTTCTAATAATAAGAAGCTCAAGGAGTTATTGAGAGTTAATTTAAGTGAAGAGTACTCCTACATCCTACAAGGAGAAGAATGGTAAATGTTGCAATCCACACCTTCTGAAATATAAGGAAGCTAAAAAGTCCTAAATTTTAATAAAAAGTGGAAGCAAACCCTTAATTATAGATTCGTAATGAATGAATGACTTGTGAAAAAGTCCATCTAAAAGACTCATAAAGAAATGCTTGTTAGGAGACAACATAATATTTAGGTTTTTGTTTCAATTTGATAGCTTTAAGGATCTTTAATAGTAGTTTTTAGTTTATTTTCATAATTTTAAAACTTATAGTTTTAAGTTTATTTTGAATTTCATTAACTATTAAATCAAATTTATCTTATTTAAGTTGAGACTTTATTGACTTATGTGAGTTATAAAGGCAACATCACCCCATGCACTAGAGTAAAGATTATATTTCACTAGCTGGGGACAAGTATTGATGACATTGGACAAGGCTAACAATTTTTACTTGTATGTGAGTACCAGTCATCCAAATATCCTTTTCATTATTTTTATTATTTTTGCATATTTTGTTTATTGATAATAATGTACAACTCAAGTGTGAGGGATATACTTAACAATTATGTTATAAAATTTATTATAATTATCTAAATATAAAAAATTCTAAGAAAATTTTTAACCTTGATAGAATTTTGCAATTCTGTCAAGAGTTAATAGCTTGTTCAATATAGCCACCCACACAGTTGTAAAGGTATGATCAAACCAAAAAAAAATCCATTCAATAAAGTGTTGGTAAGTCACCTAAAATGACCTTTCTACAAGAAGAATTAGTGAATCTTCCATCAACATTATTTCTCTATATTATACAATCCTCGTGTAAAGTAAGAAAAGTTTAGCTAATTTCACTATTCAACTTTGTAGGTATACCAGCAAATGTGATACGAATCCTCTCAGTGAGAGTTTGAGCTACTAAAATCTGTAAGCCCATGAAGGATTTATGAGGTTCAGCTGCTTGTAGCTTAATTAGAGGCCCAACAAACAACCAATTATCAAATCAAAAGAAGGTGTTCTTCCTATTTCCAATTAGATGAATAAAATGATGTCTCATTCTTTCCCTTATCGTCATAATGGACTTGAATGTAGTAGAAGCAAGAGAATCAGCTTTGAAGTCCCACAAGTACCTGTTTTCCATAAAATAAGTATGGATCCACTTGCACCACAAAGGCTGCTTATCTGCCAGTAACCTCCATAGTATCTTCATAAGTAGAACATCATTGAGTGATTATAGAGAAATAATTCCAAGCCCTTTTTGCTTTCTAAGAATACAAATGTCTTTCCAATTCATCTTCACTTTGCCACTTGACCATAAGAATCTATGGAAGATCCTGTCAATAGTTTTTACTACTTTGATATGAAAAGCAATATGTGTTGCCCAATACACACTGATGGAATTTAAAATAGATATGTTAAGTTGTGTTCTACTAGCCAAAGAAAGTTTTCTAGAGCTTTAAGAAGTAATTGTAACATTGATTTTTTCAATAATGTAAACAAAATCCCTTACACTCATCCTAGCATTAGTCATAGGTATACCAAGATACATAAAAGGAAGCTGATGATTAGAAATTCCCGAAATGGTAGGTAAGGTTGCTTCTAGATTGGATGCCTTATGAGATAAGAATAAGCCGCTCTTTGACCAATTAATAACAAGACTCAACATCTTGCTAAAAATTTTAATACTTTTCATAAGTACTGATACAGAATTAGGATCAACTTTAGAAAGCAATGTAAGGTCATCAGTAAAGCACAAGTGAGTTAATCCCTATCTCCTGTATTTGGAATGAAATTTAAATTCTTTGGTACCTTTCACCATCTTTTGAAGTAACCATTAAGTGTCTCCATTACTAAATCGAAAATATATGGCAAGATAGGATCACCTTGTCTTATCCCTTTTAAGCTCGTGAACGAGTTTATAGGCTGGCCATTGATAAGAACATTGAAACTAGGAGTTGAAATACACCAAAATATCTACTATATAAATAGACTTTCAAAATTCAGTACGGATAGCATATTTTTCTTGAACTCCCAATCCACACTGTGATATAAATTTTTTAGGTCAATTTTCATATAACAATTAGCTTTACTAATTTTCTTATATAGATTTGATTAACTCTTAAAGTATCAGTACATTATCTCCAATTACCCTACTTAGGATGTTAGCACCCTGTGAGTCACCAATACAATCAGGAATAATTTTGTAAATCATGTGAGACAAATCCTAGATATAAACTCGTAAATGGAGTTACAATGTGATATAGGTCAATAATCATAAAAGTATCGGAGCTCTCTAAGTTTTGTTAAAGGCTATCAACGGGGAACCATCGTTAAAGAATTCCTAGATTGCTTCATTCATCATATTCCTTGTAAATGGACAGGACTTCGCAAAGAAATGTATTTTAAAACCATCATGGCTTGGAGATTTATTGGGATGAAAGGACTTTAATGATTCCTCAATCTCCACAATTATGACAGGTTGAATGAGAAAATCAGTGTTTTGAGAGGACAAACCATCTTGTAAAATTTGCTGAAAAAGATGCATTGAAAAATATGCTTCTAAAGATTTATTAATGAATTTAGAAAAATAATTAAGGCCCCCTTGTAGCAGCTGATCCTATGAATTTAGCTATATACCATCTAGTTTAAGAGAAACAATTATATTGATAACTTTCCTTCCAGTGGTTGATCTATGAAAATTTGAGGTATTTCTATCCCCATATTTTATCCATTGGAGTTTAGATATACTTTTAATAATAGAGTAATCAAACCATAAAGCTTTAGATTAGTTACGAATATCTACCTTTTCCATTTCTAGCAAAAGATAATAACTAAGATTGGTATGGATTTATTGATGAATGCTCTCCAGATTGCCTTTTGCAGTAATCAATAAATGATGTATGTTGTCTATATTATTCCTAATCAACATCTTATTTCTAGCTTCATCAACTTTAATTTCATGGAAAGGATATATTGCTTGGTCCCCCAAAACCTTTCCCTCAATGCTTTCCTTAAAGCATCATCAAAATTTGCCAGCTCATATAAAAATTTGTTGAATAAAAAATGCCTCTTTAGAGAAATCTCACTCACATGAGTAATAATAGGAGAGTGATTTAAAAGGCTATTAGTAAGATAAGTAGAATAACAATTGGGGGTACCTCACCATCAATTGAATGTTAGCTAAGCTTGTATCAAGATTTTTTTGAATCAAATTCACTTCATGCTGTCTATTGCTCCATGTGAAATAATTACCACCAGCTGTAATATCAACCAAATGAGCTTCTTCAACGCGTTTTTAACTTAGGACATCAAATTGTCATAGATTTGAGGCCTTCTTCCTCTTCCAACTTCAAGACATAATTAAAGTCCCTCATGATAATTCGAGAAATCATAATAGAGGATGTTAGGTTCTTTACTTGATTCCATAAAAAAACTTCACTAGTAAGATGCATTAAACGCGTACACAAAGGAGATGCAGATGGACTAATTTGAATGTTTATCTAGAATTTCCAGATTTATCAATTGCTCAGACATAAAAATTATGCAAGAAAAAACCATGGATGAATTATAGAGTATAACTATTCTTCCATTTGTATGCATATTGTGATTAGTGATCTCTTTCCAACCAACTGGAAAATATTTGAGCAAGTTATCACTTCCCTTTAAGATTCTTGTCTCCAAAACATCAACCACTTGAACCTTATTTTGAATAACCAGTTCTTAATGAGCAACTTCCTAGTGGGCATATTATTAGCACTCCTCACATTCTATGAGAGAATTATCATTAATCTAGTACCTTGTTTGGATTCCTCTTTTATTGGACCTCCTCTTATTTACAGCTTCAAAGTGTTGATCTATATTGCCACATTGATTATTAACAACGTCAACTTTTTAACCTAAATGAATAGCTACATTTGTCACCATTGGTAATTCCATGATGTTCCGCTCACACACCATTTGATCATCTCCAACTAAAACTAATGGACTAAAGTTTTCCATACCATTTATAGCTATTATAGTCTCAGTATGTTTTATGACACACATTACCTGATTTGTTCCTCTCCTATCCACAATCAACATGTCATTAGGCCTGATTGAACAAGTGCCAGATTCCTCCATATCTGGAACTTTAGACACGATTTCCATATAAGAACTAAGCTCTCCCTTGCCATTGTATGATAACTCTCTTTATGGAGAGAATTAGTGTTAAGTCAAGTAGACTTCACTTCTATTAATTTTGGTGACAATCAAATAATAATAATCTTAGAAATATATGAACTATTTTGATAAGTTTTTTAAGTGTGTAGAAAAATATAAGTAACACTTAGTCATTGCAGACAATACGTCAGCAACAGATCATACATGTCATAATAGACAAAGCACAAACAACAGATGAAGCGCACACAACAGATGAAGTGGAAACAACAGACGAATTGCAAACAATAGACGAAATGCAAATAATAGACGAAGCATAAATAATCGACGAAGCGGCAATATTAGATGATATAAAAAGGAAGATACTCTAGAATGTCAGACAATTAGTTAGTTGGAGTTAGTTACAGAACTCAACTAAATAACGATCTCTTGAAGATTCAAGAAGTAGTTTTCAAGAAGATAGTGGAGACTTAGGCTATAAATACTAGTCCTAGTCGAAAACTAAAACAATTTTTTTACACAAGAGAGAAAACTGTGATTGTACAATACTTAGAAAAAATTATGTATTCAAAGTGAGAATCAAGAGAGCAAATCCTACTGTAATGTAAAGCTCAAGATATATTTCTTAGAGAGAGAAAGAAAAGACTTTAGCTTGGAGAGGTTAAGATAGCAGAAAGAATACTTTGTCAAAGAGACCTAAAGAGGCTCTTGAAGGGAAGAAAGAATACTTGTAAAAGTTGAAAAGTATAGTGAAATCTCAAACAAACTCTAAAGACTGGACATAACCCAAGGTTTGAGGTGAACCAGTATAAAATCGCAGCATTTATTCTTTAACTCTCATACTTCAATTTTCTTATTGTTAGATGAGTAGATAAAGTTACTTGCGATTTCAATACTTATCAATTTTTAGTAAAGTATGTTTGGTATTCATTTGTTAATTGTAAAGATATTCAAGAAATATCAAAAGATTAACAATTTTGAAAAGATTACACAATTCAACCCCCCTTCTTGTTTATTTTGTATACTTTACGTGATTCCTATATTAACAAGTGATTTACTTCATTTGGTATCAGGGCTCGATTTCTAAGAACCACCTTACAAAGTGAGGACAAAGATCCATTGTTGAATCACATGTTTTTATAGCTGAAGGTGCCTCAGTCATAAGACCTCCTACGTTCAATGGTGATGATTATCATTATTTGAAGGACAAGATGCAGCTCTTCATAGAATCCACACGTATTGATCTTTTGGATATCATCGAGAATGGACCATACACACTAACAGACGATGAAGGAAATATCATTTCTCGTGAAAAATGGTCACCCGATCAAAAAGCTCGATTTCAATTAAATTCAAAAGCTAAGTTCTTACTAAGTTGTGCCCTAAGAAGAAGTGAATATGATAAGGTTCATAGATGTGAAACTGCAAAGGAAATGTGGGACATCCATCGCACATGAAGTCATAAATCAAGTGAAAGAGTCCAAGATCAGCATTCTTGTACATCAGTATGAGCTGTTTACGATAAAAGAGGATAAGTCTATTGATCAGCTGTTTGGATTATTTCGAACTATCGTTAATGGACTTAAAGCTCTTGGGAGAATCTACGATAATCAAGATCATGTCAGAAAGATTCTCAGGAGTTTTCCTAAAAGATGGAGACCTAAAGTTATAGTAATACAAAAAGCCAAGGACTTAAGCGTGTTGAAGCTAGATGAATTGCTTAGTTCTTTAAAGATACATGAAGTAGAGCTTGATATAGAAGACAAACCTAGAAAAGACAAATCTATAGCATTAAAGGCTGGTCAAAAGAATCAAAAAGAACCAAATAAGTAGAATTACATCTTTAAAAGCATTAAAGATTGAAGAAATCAAGAATGATGATGTCGGTGAATCTGATCGAGAGTCAAGTGAAGAAGATGACGAACTATCCTTCATTTCAAGAAATATTAGAAGGATGTGGAAGAAAGAAAGAAAAAGGAAATAAAGATTTTTCTTTTAAGAAAAATAGCAAAGACGAAGTCAAGAATGAGAAAACTTCTATCATCTGCTATGAGTGCAACAAACTAGGACACTATAAGTCTGAATGTCCATTGCTCAAAAGAAAACAAAAGAAAAGTAAAGAAAACAAAAAGAGCATGATGGCAACTTGAGAAGATTTGGATTCATCCAAATCTGATTCTGACTCAGAAGCATCAATACAAGCAAATATATGCTTAGTAGCTGAGAAAGAATGCGATGAGGAGGTAACTTCTAATTATAATGAACTACAAGAAGCATATTTAGAATTGTTAGAAGATTCATATGCTATATTAAAACAATATAAGGCCTTAAAAAGAAGATTTGCTGAAAACGTGAAGAACACGAAATTGTTGGAAAAGAAAACGTCTGTCTTAAAAAATAAGTAGACGATATGAAAAAGAAAGTAACTGTAGATAGATCTGAAGAAATTAGTCAATTGAAACAAAGGATTAATAGTTTTTCAGCAGAAATATCAGCATTTACTAAAAGTAAAAAAAAGATGAACAATATGATTGGAAAATATAGACACCCGAATGATAAGAGTGGTTTAGGGTTCACTAATAGCAATGTTTGTTATAATAAGAGTTCTGTTCCTAATAGGAAGCAAAAGAAACAATCTTCTTATTAATATTTGAGGAATAATTGTGAGACTAACCCCAAAGGACCCAAGAAAATATGGGTACCTAAGAAAGACATAATACATATTGTAGATCTCCCTTTTTGGAAAAAGCAACCAGCACCAATAGTACTTGGATAGTGGATGCTCGTGACACATGACGGGAAAAAGGTCTATGTTCCTAGACATCCAAAATATGCAAGGAGGATCAGTGACTTTTGAAGACAACCAGTAGGGAAAAATAAATGGAATCGAAAAATTGGTAAATATTCATTTGCGTCTATTAATAATGTTCTGCTAGTTGAAGATTTAACGCATAATCTGATTAGTGTAAGACAATTATGTGATTCTGGCTTTGAAATATCCTTTAATCAAAATTCTTGTGTAGTTAAAAACAAGGACAGTTCCATATTATTTTATGCCAAGAGACAAAAAATCTCTATAAGATTAATTTAGAATATTTGAAAAGTCAAAATATTTTATGTTTTATATCAATAGATGAGGAAATTTTGGTTTGGCATAAAAAGCTAGGTCATGTTATTTTTAAACATATTTCGAAGTTAGTTAGACATGATTTGGTAAAAGGATTATCAAAAATAAGTTTTAACAAAGATTTCTTTTATGAGAGTTGTCAAAAAGGAAAATAAGTTAAAACATCTTTTTCTTCTAAAAATGTTGTAACTTCGTCTAGACCTCTAG
>JANSVA010000004.1:33078978-33091063 GCA_025504915.1 Erythroxylum reticulatum
TAGAAGTGGTATATTGATTTCCACCTTTTTGAAAGTTTCTAAGATCTCTCTTTCATATCCATCATCTTTTGGTTTAGCCAAACTGTTAGGAAAAGAAGGTAAACGTACATTAATTGATATTGATGAAGATAAATTATTTTTACCTTTGTAGATTTTTAAGTTAGAAGTTCTTCCTTCTCTTCTCTATCATCGTGCTTTTCTATATCCATTGGTAAAGAAGTTCCAGATTGAATTTCCTTACCACTTTTCAAAGTCATTGAACTCACATTCTCTTTAGGATTCACCATTTGGGGAGGTAATCTCCATATATTGGTGCTTCCAATTTACTTACCGAGGTGGCTAATTGAGTGATATGATTTCCCAAGTTTTAAAGGCTTGCCCTTATTTCCTGTTGAATTGTAGTGTATTATTAGCAAATGCCTTAACAATTTAATCTAAAGACATACTTGAATTTGAAGATTGAGGTTGAGCATATGTAGGAGCTTGAGGTTATTTAAAAATGTGAGGTTAATATCATTGTTGACTTCCTTGATTTCCATAGCTCAAATTTGGATGATTCCTCCATCTTGGATTGTAGTAATTAGAATAAGGTCATACTTTCATTGAGGTTGAATAGGAAAACCTCCTATTACATTAGCTTTTTAAAGAGAGTATTGTTGCAATGTAGGGCATAAATCAATAGGATGTCCAGAGAATGAGCATATTCCGTACACTCTTGCTGATTGCAATTGACCTACAACCATTTGACAAAGTAGAGTAGTTAAATTAGAATTTTATCCTCAAGGTGCATGTTACTTACCTCATTCACACGCTTAATAACTCCATCCACCCTTGTCCCAAACTATTGAGAATTTTTGGGTATAATTGATATTAACTATTTGGCTACGTCAGGTGTTTTATTTATCAGAGCTCCTTTACTAGCTACATCAACCATACTTCGATCCATTGGTAATAGTCTTTCATAAAAGTATCGAATAAGAAGTTGGTCAGGAATTTTATAATTTGGACAGTTTGCACATAGCTCCTTAAACCTTTCTCAATATTCATATAATGTTTCTCCTATGATTTGTCTTATCCCACATATCTCCTTTTTGATATTTGATGCTCTTAGTGTAGGAAAGAACTTCTTTAAAAACAATATTTTCATGTCGTTCCATGTTGTTATTGAGCCAGGTGGAAGATAATATAGCCAATCCTTTGCCTTATCTTTCAAAGAGAACGGAAAGGCCCTGAGATTAATTTATTCTTCTGTCACCCCTTGTGGCTTCATTCCAAAGCAAACAACATGAAAGTCCTTCAGGTGTTTATATGGATCTTCACCTACTAGACCACAAAAAATAGGCAATGAATCAAACCAGATTTCAATTCAAAATCTACCTCAACATCTGAAAATTGAATGCATAAAGGTTGATCATTCAACTTCGATGCCGCTAACTCCCTCAATATTCTCGAGTTAAGGTTTGCCATCTTTTCGTCGGCTTCTTGAAAATTTGAATTTTCACTAATTGTTAAATCTCCTTCAAATTTCACATCTGAAGATGAATGTCCACTTCCTTGCTTAATCTCTTTTCTCAAATGACGCACTAACAAATGACGCGTTATCTTCTTAATTTCTAGATTATATTATAATTTACCTGTCTAAGAAACACGAGTCATACAAGATCAGAGGTCAGTAGTAACTATAAAAATAGAAATGCAAAGAAACTATGAAACTTTAAATGGTTCCCTAGCGACAATGCCAAATTTTGATCAAATTGCCGAAGCCCCTAAAATAATTCTAATTCTCCAAACTTTTTGTAGTAATCATAGAACCAGGTTGAATCCCTAAAGAATTAAATACTAGTTTCTTAATTTCAAGCAATAAAATCAAAATGGGGGGTTTTATTAAGAAAATGATCAACTAAAATTAACATAAAAAATTAAATCAACTGAATTTAAAAATAAGAAAGGCAAGATTACCAAACTCTGATTTAAGGGAAAGATCTCATCTAATTGTAACATTGATTATTGGTTCAAAAATAATCTTTTCATGATTCAAGTAGTTAGTCCGAAACATATTATAATAGATATAATAAGTTTCAAATTTTCTTAAATTAATTGGTTCAAACCTGACATCCAAACCAAAATTTACCATCTATTGATTGCGTATGATTATAACACTCCAATATATACGCTGGAAGTATTATAGCATGTCTAGGATGTATTAAGAAGTGAACATAATGAATTAAGCACATCTTAGTAAGAGACATTATGGTACTTAATGTAAAAGACATGGGTTAATGGGTAATTTGTTCATTTTGATATGAACATATATCTGTAATTTGCCCATATCTTGGTCTGTATACCTCCAAATTAGATAATTACAATTGGAAATTAATCTAGAGATATAGATATAAAACTTTCATGAAGGAACTGAAGTTTTATTGCCTCTAAGGTTTTTAAATTCTAGCTTGAAGTTGAGTTATGGCTATTGTCCCTGTTTTCGAACAGCATGTAGTGTTTTGGGTATAATTCTCATAATAATTAACCAAATTGCATAAAATTTATTCCATTAGAAAATTAAGAAATATGGGAATGAATTAATTGATAATATTATAGGTCAATGTGGGAAGTATGGGAAGAAGAAGGACCAATATACAAATTTTTTAAAATTAACACATTGACTAATTGGATTAAGACATGGATGATCAATAATAATAAAGCATGTGTGTCCAATAGGAATTAAGCAAATGTGTGAGTCTTGAAAGTTCTGGAATGGGGATATGGAGAGGAAAGATGCATGATATTTTGTCGATTCTAAGTTTAGATTTTTCTCCTCTCCATTTCACCTTCTTCATCCCATCATTTTTCATGTACAAAATTAAGTCAATCATAGGTGGAAATCAAGGTAAAACTTAGGGATTTTCTCTTCACCTTTATCTCTTCTTACTTTGCTTATGAAGGAATGAAATTATAAGGATGGAAGTGGGGTTGAGAGGTATATTTTTGTTGTTTTTACTTGGTGAGCCAAGCAAAGCCAAACTTTATTAATTTAATGAGTTCTAATTAACTAAATTTATATGATTTGTATAACTGACTTATGATCATATGAATATAGAGGCAAGGTTAGGAATAATATGAGTTATCAACTAATGGATCTAGGAGTTACATAAGATGTGATTGATAAAGTTGTCATCTACCTTTTTCAAATTGAGTTGGTTTGTTGAGTGACTCAAGATTAACTTATTTTGAATGGGATCGTAGCCTACTAGGAAATGATTTGATAATTTCTCGATTTAAAATAAAAGTTTATTATTTTGAACAAAATAGTGGGAGTAATCAAATATTTATTAAAATCTTTAGTTTATTCGATTTTGTGGTATAAACTAATACTTACTTTTTTAAGCTTTCGATTGTGAAAAAAAGATTAGCACCAACCTATTGCTGAGAAGCATCATGAATGTTAACAACCTAACTATACCTAAATTCTCAAACTAGTTTTGCAACTAAGAATTCTTCTCAGGTAATAAAAGAAACTGTATGCTCTTGACACTCCATCTTCTTCGTTCTTCAATTACCCAATTTCAAACACTCACAAACATATCAAACACCTATTAAAACATAAAATTATGATATAATTCCTGCTCTAAACAAAACAAACACTTATAATACATACAAACACTAAGAATAACATAATTCTAAGCCTATACATATGATAATCATCTAAGAAATACTTAAAAATACATTAAATCACTTATCAAAATATAGTATAATTTACACATATCAACATCCCCATATTTAAAACTTTGCTTATCCTCAGGCAAAACTAAAAACATGAACAAATGAAAAAACTTAATTACATAAGCACAAAATCATGCAACAATACAATAATGGTATAATGGCATCAAATCTTATGAAATTAACTTAACCTTAAACACTAATAACTTAAAATGTTCCAACATACTAACTTGTTCCTTTTATGTTTAATTACTTTTATTTAAATATACATATCAACCAAAATATTAACACCTTATTCATACACCTATAGGCTTGTAAGAATGCAATTGTTATTATTAATCAATCAAAAAGGTAAACTATCACCAAGTAATCTTTCATGAAAATTCTTACTATTTTAAAAGATTAGTAGGTTTATTTATTAGAACACCATTTAAAATAGATTTTCTTTAACAATAACCTAGTCTTTTGAAGCGAAGGCAAATATCGTGTCATGAATTTCTTCCAATGTCTCAACTAGGTCACGTTTTTTATGTAGCTTGGTTGGAGCATCACTCTAGTCTTTTGATGCAAAGACAAACATTTTTTTTTTTGTGAATGCCCCTGGTTGCTCATCCATTTCGTAGCTCTTAACTGGTTACCAACTCTATTCTTAACCCAATTTTCATAAAAAGGATCGATAAAATAGTTATTTTATTTAATATTTTCTCCCTTTTCTCTTTTTAATTTTTTATGTTAGCCTACCTCATATCTTTTTAGTCAATCAATCTCATGAAAGGTATTAATGTTTATTAATTGACTATAATTATAAATGTATACAATCAAAAGTCATAAAGTGAAAGAATAAGTGTCATATCCTAATTAACATATATATTCATCCCAAAGACACCTAGAACACAATATTTGTAAGTTACCATGCCTTAAAAAATAAATAACAATTTTCAAAATAATCCAATCCTATTCAATTCTTACCATTGACACATTGACATAATGCACACATTACATACAAAATATTCCCACTATGTCAACCTAATCAAAAACTAGCTCAATTGTAAAATTCACATACAATTGATAAAAATGTAAAATTCATACACATATGATATGTGCTCAATGTGAGAAAACAAATAATGTAAATAAAGATAAATAAAGAAAAATAAATACAAAGTTAAGTAGGAATAATTATGGAAATTGAGGCGGTGACAGTGGGGCGATGGAATTGGAGACGCTTCATGTCATAAAATTACAGTAAGCCAATTCCTTACTAAATAAACATAAAAAAGAAAACTAACAAATTGCCAACAAAACAAACTGAAAATAAAATATTAAAACTCCTAATTATTGGGTTACCTCATTTTGCTTGGTTAACATCATTAGCTTGACGTATTCTTCCTTCCATACTCAACCTAGGTCTATAATAAATGGTTTGTCACCACTCTTTTTATCTAATTTCAGTTTAGTAGCCTGTATTCTTGAATACCTTACTAATATTAAATTTCACTATGTAAAACTCCTTGGATCTTTCAAATGTGAGGGCATGCAGTTGGTAATTATGGAGTTACAACTTTCTATCATAGAGATTGTTTGATTGTCATTCTAAGTCCACTTTCTTGATAATATATCTTTGACAAACTTTTCATACGTGGGTGTGCTTTTCAAAACTCCCACAAAGAGCAAGGTAATTTGCAATTTCTTTAGCTTTTCTATAAACTTTGCAATTTTTATATCCAATTTATTCTTCTGAAGTCCATGTGGGAATGGTATTTTTGGTGAGTAAGGTGGAGGAGGAACATAAGGAGGGTCTTTATTCTTTTCTTCATCCTTTTTCTGCTTCTCTATGTCTTCTACAAAGTGGGGTTTAACTTGTTTCTCTAGTGGTTCTTTTATTTCTTTCCCACTCCTAAGTGTGATAGCCTTAAATTGCTCTCTTGATTTTACTCCTGTATTGCTTGGATGGCTTCCCACACTTGTTGTATCTAATACATTGACAAACTGGCCCACTTAAACCTCCAGTTATAAATAGAAGAGGCATGAGTCTCCACCACTTGCTCGAATTACCCTTCCAGCCTCTTTTGGACCTCTTCTATACTCATGAGTTTGTCTATAAGCTTGTCCAATTTTGAACTTGTCTTGTTCAAATCTTTATGTGCCTTAAGTTCCATTTGGGCCTATTATCTGCATAGGTCAAATTTATACTAAATTATTTTAAATGGAGAGAAAGAAGCGATTATCAGGTCATTTAGTTGCTTTGTGAGGTTATCGATCTTAGCCTGCAATGTTGCCACTAAATGTACAATAATCATTCCTTCTGGATCTGGGAAAGTTAACTACTGTCTACTACATTTCGATGTCCAAATACAATTATTGTTTTTCATCTCTTTAAATAGGTCGTATACTTTACACACTGGTGGTCATATAATATCTTGTTGATAAAGGTTGAACCCTAGCTTCATAAAGTCCATAAGGGTCCTTTGCTCTTTGTGACGTATTTCCTCCGCCATTGTTCTTTCTATCTCTTCTTGGTGTTTAACTCTTCGAATTCCTCATTCTTCCCTTTTGATGTCAAGATTAATGAATTTTCTACTTTGGGTCCAAACTTTCCTTTTCTTTTATTTATTTATTGAGATTGGGTACCACAGTCATATAAGAAAAGGTAACAATTCCTTAAATCAAATAAATCCAAATTGTCTTAGTGTTAAAATCCCCAGTAATGGTGCCAAAAACTTGTTACTACAAGATATGATCCATATGCTATATAAAACATTTATATCTAATAAAACCCTTAATACACCACAAGCATATGGATCATATCTTGTAGTATATAAGGTTATCGTTCCCACAAGGATTATGCAAGGTTAAATAATTTGAACCTAACTTTGTCTAACGTATTCAGAATGTGATTTGAATAAAAATAAATAATAGAAATTGAAACAAATAATAAAACAAAGAAAATAATCAAGTAAACAATGAGTTGCTAATAAGATTAGAGGTTGATCAAGATTGAACACTTAGGACTTATTCTTTCCTTATTTTTGTTCCTTTAACCTTTATTTATCAAATTATAAGTTTGATCCTAGATTTTGTAAGGTATTGATTACTCTATCTCAAGATCTAATCAATTAACCCTAATTGAATTCAAAATTTCTAGATTGTAACCTTTCAAGCTATCTATTAGATAATTAATTTTTCACACAAGATCTCTCTTTGAATGATTATTAATTTGATAATTACTATACTATTAAACCACCAAATCTCGTTGCACAATCTAATTTTATTACTTTTGACCCACTCTCTCGATTTATTGTTAAGTATAAGCATGCAACATACACCGGAATAGGTATTGAAATCAATAATAATCAGTCATAAAATAAATCTAGAATAAATAATAATATGAAATTTACAACTTCATGAATATGTTTAATATCTTGGAATTCAGATTACACATCAAGATTAATGAAATAACTAAAGGAAAAGAAGAAAAACTCTATTTAGATCTTGATATGGAAAGCTAGAATCCTTGGATGTTCTTCTTGATCTCCCACGTTTGATCCACTTTTTTGTGTTGGCTGCTGCTTTATTTTTGTGAGTTTCATGTTCTTAAGTAGTGGATTAGGGCTTAAGGGTGTAACTAGGGTTTTCCCACTTTGTTTGATTCCAAAAATCCCCCCAAACCCTAAAATAAATGAAAAAAGTCACACTTGGAAAATGTCTATCACGGAGTCACAATCATGACCTTAGAAATTTTCTCTCTGTCATGATCGTGACATGGAAGTAATGGTCATGACCTAATTCACTCTGCCTCCATCTTCTTCGTTCTTCAATTACTTAATTTCAAACACTCACAAACACATTAAATACCTCTTGAAACATAAAATTAAGATTCAATTCTTTCTTGAAACCAAACAAACGCTTAGAATATATATAAACTCTACAATAACATAATTCTAAGCCTATACACACAATAGTCATCTAAGAAATATTTTAAAAAATACACTAAAACACTTATTAAAACATAGTATAATTTATTGCTATCAGATATCAATGTTATATTGATGATGTTAAACAAGCTATATATATGATGCACGCTAGTGTATCTCCGGAGCTTCGGAGCCAACATGAGAATGTTGATGCTATTGTTATAATTCTAAATCTCAGGAGTTGTTTAGTAGATAAAGTACTGTGGAGAGACATCAATTCTCCAAAGCATTATTTCAATGCAAAATTGTATAAGGATTTTTAATAGAGCTTTATTTGTTGAAGATCATTAGCTATATTGAAAATTAGGACCTATATGTTTTGTCATAGATCATAAATTGAGCATTGATATCAAGTCACAGCCTCTTAATCCAAACTTTTCATAGTTTGCTATGAACTTTCATATCAACTACAAGGATGTGTCATTGCTTGAACTGTTTAATATGCGCAAGAATGCTCAGGATGTCATAAGAAGGAACACAATTCTTTTTTGTTGTGGATTCTTCCAAGAGTAAGAAAAAAGGCTCTAGGAAGAATAATAACAAGAAATAGAAAGCTTCTACTAGGGTCACAAAGCTAAAAGGTGGTGTCATGAAAAAGACCAATGATAAGGACATATTTTTTCATTATGGAGTCGATAGACATTGGAAAAGGAACTGTACAACTTATCTTGCCACCTTGAAAGTTAAAAAGCTTAAAGAAGCTACTTCTTCAGGTTTGTTTATAATTGAGATCAATCTTTCTACTTTTTTTTCACATTATTAGGTATTAGATACTGAATGCAGTTCTTATATTTTTCATAGCATGCAAACATTAACAAGGAGTAGATCGTAAATAATTATTATTATGTTCTAGTTGTTACTAACAATATCGTTTCCATTTCTTATTTAGATTTCAATAGATTTATCTTTATTATTAAGAATAAAAGTTGTTATTTTTATAAAGATGATATCTATTATGGATCTAAATTACTTTCAAATGGTTTGTATGAATTAAATCTTGAAAGGACAATCCTTAACATAAATAGAAAGAAAAGATAGTTAAATGACTAAAATCCATCTTATTTATGGCATTGTAAGTTATGTCATATCAATAAAACTAGAATTAGAAAGTTACATAAAGAAGGATATTTGGAATTTTTTATTATGAATTATATGAAACCTATGAATATCATTCATTAGAAAGAAAAGATGACCAAACTAACCATTAGTAAAAAGGGAGAAGGTGATAGTGAGTTACTAGAACTTATACATTCAAATATATATGGCCCTATATCTACTTTTATTAGAGGTGGAGTCTCATATTTCATTATGTTCAAAAATAATCATTCTAAATAGGGTTATATGTACTTAATGAAAACAAAAACTAAATCATTTGAAAAGTTCAAAGAATTTATACTTAAGGTTAAGAAACAAACTAGTAAAAGTATTAAAACACTTATATCTTATCGAGGTAGTGAATAGTTGGACCATGAGTTTCTTAGTTACTTAAAAAAGAATAGGATTCTCTCACAATGGACTCCTAGAACTTTACAATATAATGGAGTGTTTGAGAGGAGAAATCATACTCTATTCGATATGGTACGTTTTATAATGAGTGATGTAGTCCTTCCTATTTCCTTTTATAGATATGCCCTTAAAACTGCTACTTACCTTCTAAATAGATTTCCATCCAAATCGATTGATAAGATTCCATATCTAGTAAACAAAACTTTTCATACCTAAAGATTTGTGGATGTGATGCTTATTGAAGCGTGCAACACTTGAAAAGATTTAATCTAAGTAAGTTAAATGCAAATTTATGGGATATTAAGAGAGTGTTAATATCAATTTTACCATCCTCTTAAGCAAAATGTATTTGTCTTAAGACATGCTACATTCCTAGAAAGAGAATTTATTATCAGGGAAAGTAGTGGGAGTGAGGTAGAACTTAGAGAAGTTCAAGAACCACAAATTCACATTTAAATGAAACCGATGCCTCAAGTTGATACATATAATGTACAATTGATGGTTCAAGTGACATATAATCCACGAAACATTAGTAGGATATGTTATCCCCCCCCCCCGATAGATTAGTTCTACATATTGAAAAAAGGGAAGGAAAATGTATCACTTATAGATTATGAGCCTATTACTTTTTTTTTCAAAAAAAAAGAAATATCTAAAATTGATTCTTTAAAATGACATGAAGTTGTAAGATCTAAAATGGACTTCATGCACACTAACTAAGTGTGGACTTTGGTGGATCCACCTAATGGTATTGTACCTATATGATGCAAGTGAAATTTTAAGAGAAAAACTGATATAGATAATAATGTACATACATACAAACCAAGGTTAGTAGCTAAAGGTTTCAAACAAAAACAATAAGTTGATTTTGATGAAGCCTTTTTACCATTAACTATGCTTAAATCCATAAAGACCTTGTTGGCTATAACTATATATCATGATTATGAAATCTAAAAGATGGATGTCAATATAACATTTATCAATGGGAATTTGCTTAAGCATGTGTATATGACACAACTTGAGAGTTTTGAATCTAAGTGATTTCCTAATCAAGTATGTAAGTTTCAAAAGTCTATTTATAGACTTAAGCAATCGCTAAAGAATTAGAACATTCGTTTTGATGGGACATTCGAAGAATTTGATTTTATAAAAAATGTGGATGAACACGTGTCTATAAGAATTTTAGTAAGATTATAGTCATCATTTTAGTGTTATATGTAGATGACATATTATTGATAGAAAATGACATATCAATTCTTGAATTTATAAAGATTTTGTTTTCCAAGAAACTCTCTATGAAAGATATTAGAGAAGCATCCTACATTTCTAGAAATAAAGATTTATAGAGATAGTTCAAAAAGGTTTCTTGACTTATCCCAATCTAAGTATATAGATAAAGTAATAAAGAGGTTTATCATAAAGAATTACAAGAGGGGATTTTTTATTCATGTCACAAAGGATTTCTCTCTCACAAGGTATGTTTCCTAAGACAGAAGAAGAGAGAGATAAAATGAATTTTTTCTTATACATCATGTATGCGATGCTATGTACTATCCTAGATGTCTTTTATAATTTAAGCATAACAAGTAGGTTTTAAGCCAATCTTGGTGATAGTCACTAAATAGAGATGAAAAACATCTTAAATTACTTGAGAAGGACTAAAGATGTTTTCTTGGTTTTTGGAGGAGTTGAACTGAGATTTTAGGAGTATTTAGATGCTAGTTTTCAGTCATATCTAGATGATAGAAATTCACTACTAAGGTAAATCTTTACTCTAAATAATGGTGCAATAAGTTGGAAGAGTTCCAAACAAATAACCATTGCAAATTCTACAACCAAGATATAGTAACTTTTAGAGGTGACAAAAAGCGATTTGGATCAAGAAGTTCATTATTAAACTTAGAGTGGTTCCTAGCATTGTTAAGCTTGTAGTATTGTACTGTGATAACGATGGTGCTATTACACAAGGCAAAAGAACTAAGATCTCATCAATAATCCAAATATGTACTTAGGAAATTTCACTTGATCAAGGAGGTAGTGGAGTGAAAAAATATAGCATTAAAGCATGTTACCACTGAAGAGAATCTTATAAAAATTTCACAAATCTATTGTCTCAAAAGAGACATGATCAACATATGGATAAATATATCATTAGATATATTGGTGATTAGTTTTAGTGTAAGTGGGAGATTATTAGTTTATACCCTTGCAGCCAATTGATTTTTTTGCAATTTTATGTATGAAAATATTATTTTAATTAATAAAGGTATTCTTTATCTTTATGTATTATGTTAATTACATTTGATGTTTTAATACTAAGGTAAAATCCTTATAATAATTATTGTGCAATTGAAATTATGATGAGATCATAATTATGAAATTCGACTTACATTTATGTATTATTTTTAAATTGTTCCTAATTTTAGTTTCACTAAGATGGGATATTGATGAAAAGTAAAATTAGCGCATTTTATGTTTCTTTCCTATAAAAAAGTAATTAATCTCACAAATTAAAGTGTTGAAATACTTAAACAAATATATACGTGCTTATTAACGAATAAGTTCACTAAACTAACTCGATTATGAGGATCCTAAATGGAAGATTACTTATTTGTTTGTGGATTTTTTTCATTATGATGGTTGTATAATTGATCATTAGATTTAAGGATACGAAGGTATCTCATAAGGGGTTATTGTGTTTTGATGCTACTTATTCCATATTCCTCATTATGTTGGTTGTATAGTTAATCTTTAGATTTGCAATTACCAAAGTATCTCATACGGGTCTTACTGTGTTTTGATGCTACGAGTGACCTATTTTATTTAGGGTAACTCAGTTGGTATTACCTAGATACATTATGAATCATATGGAGATAGTTTGATAAGTTACA
>JANSVA010000004.1:33136692-33170672 GCA_025504915.1 Erythroxylum reticulatum
TAATGCCTTAAAGGTGATTAGACATGATTTATAGACTTATTAGACACTTAGAAAGCTTAATTGGAAAGATTAATGTACATAAGGATTTATTTGCCAATTGTTAAAAGTTGAAGGACTTAAATTTAATTTTTCATTTCTTGGAGGACCAATATGTAATTTTATAAAGTTAAGGGGCTTAATTATTATTCTCAAAAGTTCGAGGACCAAAATAAAAATAAAAATTTTGGTGATTCCCAAATTTTGGGCTTAATTGTAAATTTAGGAAAAATTGGAGGGTAAAAAGGTAATTTCACATAACCTAAGGGCTAAAAGGTAATTTCACCATATTTTAGTTAAAGAAGAGTCAATATTCTAGACCCTCCTCTATGTAAGGTCGTGCACCCCATTACTAAAGACTTAAAACATGTTGTTTTAATTAAAAAGAAAGGAGAAGAGAGGAGGAGAAGACCAATTTTCAGCTATTCCTAACCTTACCCCTTTGTTTTGATTATCCAACCCAAATCAAGGTGTTTTAAGCTAATTTGGGGTCAAAGAACTCAAATCTATCATTAGATTTGAGAAATTCTCAAAGGATTTGAAGATATCATCAAAGGAAGGTTTAGGTAAATTTTGTCTCATCTCTCTCTATATTAGGATTTTGAGTTTGGTGTTAAGATATCTTGTTCTCCATGCTTGAATATGCATGAAACATGGTTTAGATGAATGAAATGTGTCATGGAGATGGCTCTTTAAGCCAAAACTGAAATGTCCCCTTTTGGTGAAAGTTTGTCAATTTTTTTAATATCTTTTGAAATTTATGATCTAACTGAATTCTATGGTGTTAATTGTACATATATAATTTGAATCGATGATGAAAAATGAAGAAGAAGTATGTTGGATAGGATTGGTCGAAATGATGGAAGAAGGAATGGATTAATGTGATGAGTTGTATAATTATGTTGAATATGGCTTAAATGAAGGGAATTGGATTGAACGAAGTGGTGAAATGTGTTGTTGATTGGAAGTATTTGTTATATAACAACATAGGATCTTGAATTACCATGATAAAGCCTTGAAAATATAACTTGAAAGTCATGCACGTTAGGTATTTGATAAAATGTCTAAGTGAACTTGACTTAGGATTTAAGGATTCGTAATTATATACATTGAAAGTGGCTTTCATGTTTACTTAGAGTAAACTTGAATTGTTGCTTAGATTGATGAATAATGGCCTAATGGGCTTGGATAAAAATTTGCATAATTATATTTTGAAATGAGTAAGTATTGGATTAAAGGCATTAAATGCCTAGAAAATGCAAAAGAAAAGCTAATGTGAATAGTAAGGAAGTAACTGTGTGAAAAGTTTAATGGTCGAATCCTATAGCTTAAAGAGAGTGATATTGTGTTTTATACACTTATGTGATGACGTATAAATATGACATCTATGTTTGAGTAGTAAATACATTGTTATGTATAAAAGATTGGGAGCTGTGAATCAAGGAGCTCGTACCGAGGATTGTTGAAATTAAGGGTGTGTACACCTTTTTTAAGGAGAGTTGGGGAAACCATATCTCTCAAATGGGATTAAAATATCCTAAGATATGCATGATGACTTGTATGTAAATTTTTAAACTAGGTAATACATAATAGAATTAAATCTCAAATGGATACTAGTATACTTGTGTATTAATAAATCTTTTCACTTAAAGTGAAACTGATGTTTTTATTACGTATTTTGATAAATGATATTGGTTTCAATAAACTTGCATTTAAAATGCAAGGACAATGTTTTATTTTGAAACTTTGCGTTTGGAATATAAAAGATGGCTTTTATTGCATAAAATAATGTTTTGGAATTTACATATGCATAATCGAGTCATATATGCTACATGTTTTTGTTCTATTTTAGCTTAGAGCTAGAACAAGGTTTCATTTGATCAATTAGAACGATAAATAAAGGCATAATGCCTTACTTGATTTTTGTAGTTAATATTTCTATATGATTTTTATGATTGCTAAGAAACGATTGGCCAATCGTGTGCTAGACATAACTGATTAAGCAACCTCATACCCTTGATGCTGGTACATAAAAGTCGAGTCCCTGTATCCATACCTTTCTATGGGACTTGTTGGTGATTCCACGCTTAGGGTCTGGACATCGACGAGGTCATCTCCTAAGGTCATGACGCTCTTATCGACTGTAGTCCAAACTCACCACAGATGTAAGTCGAGTCAACACTAGAAATCGGTGGGTATGCACATTAGTTTGGCTAACTAGTAGTGACACATATGATTATTTTAGCTTGTTCTGATATTTGTTTTTTAGTGGGATTTGATTTATTCATGTGATGTCCTTTTGCTTATGTGTATTGGGACTGGAATCTATGTTCACCCGATGAGTGATTAATAGGCTAGGCCTATATGATTCCTAATCAGTATACGTTGAGTTATAGGCTAGGCCTATTTGTTTCTTATGATGTATGTTCACTTCATAGGTTATCTACACCGTTTTGGTGTGTATCGAGTTCTATTTACGATATTAATTTTTCCTACTCACTGAATACATAGTTTACTCATGCCCATCTGTTTTCCAACAATGCAGGTTAATTTAGTGAGCTTGAAGCTCTGAGTGGATCGTGCGACCTTTTGACATTTTGGGGTATTACCTCACGTGGGTAGTTTTTGTTTTGGACTTTAGTTGCATAGTGGCTCAGGAATTGTTTTACTGTTTTTATTAGATTGGTTATATTGATATGTATTATGATTTTATAAATTTAACTCTTGATTGTTTTGTTGTTGTAAAAGACTTTATGTATGAGCTTTTGATACTATTGTTGAGATCGCCTTGAGTGGACTTTAAAGTCCTGAAGTTATAGTTGGATGTGAATATAAAAGTGTATTTAAAAATTGTTTGTAGGTATTTAAATGAGTTTTGGGATTCTTAAAATACAGCTGTTGTGCTGCCTAATTTTTTTAAAAAAGGAGAAGAGATACTGAGTTAGCCTTACATAGTCGGATTAAGGATACTATGAGTGTCCTTAGCCAAGGTGTATTGCGATTATCATGGGCTCGATGTAATACCAAGTCGTGACATAATATCTAGCATTTAAGCCATTTTGCATTTGTTATCATATAAACAAGTCAAGGATTCTTAGAATGATATAATAATAGTTTGAAAATTCATCTAACTTTTCAACGTGAAGGTGACCATTTTATGGTGAACAACTTCGGCTACTTCGTTAGATCACCATTTTAAATTACAAAAAGCACCACTCATAACTTCAACTGTAGAGAATGTGAGTTAGAGTTAGTGGAGTGTAGATTACCCAATACATAACAGCTCAAAAACAAAAAAACAACGATGCTTCTTATTTAATAACACAAGACAAAGACACTTTTGATCAACAACGCAAAAATAAAGATAGTTATCTCTTCTTCTTTTTGATTTTTTGATTTTACTTTTTTCTACACTACATTCTAAGCATCCCATTCCACATTCATATGACAAGCTATACAAAATGCACTTAAATACCAAACATCATACACAAGAGTCACCAAACACATGTAAGGCATACAAAGGAAAAAGAAAAACGAAAAATTTTGAAGTTAGAATCATTTCAAGAGTCAATCAAAGCAACATCATTCCTGTACCATAATTAACTATTAACTAAAGATCAAAATCATTCAAGTTATTATATTCTCATCATCACCATCAAACTCATAACAATCCAAGTTTGTATAAATTTCTCACTTGCCCCACCCTGCACTTAGAATGGCCATTGTCCTCAATGTCCAAAAACAATAAAAGCACAAAAGAGGGATGAAAATAGAAGTACTCCCCTAGATAGAAGATGCCATATGCAACTTTGAAATGAAAATTGTAGCTTTGAAAACACAGATAGTAGTGTTGAAGTGAAAGATTGAGGCTTCCTTTTCAAATGCCTACAAATAAAACAAACCAAAGAAAATTAGTAAAACACTCAGAGCAAACACTCAAAAGATATGCATAAAAGAGAAAAACACAGAAAAGAAAGGGATACGGATGGGGTGCCTCCCATCAAGTACTTATTTAAGGTCATAAGCTTAACCCTTGACATATGTACATCATCCATTATCGAATGGATGCTTGAGTCCAACAGGAAGTATGCTCAAACCCTGTGAGGAGCTTGGAGCACCTTCCTCGAAGTAGGCTCTTTATTAGCACGATGCCTCGAGGCTTCTGAGGAGTGGAACTTCATCATTTCACCATCATACTCTAATGTCCACTTGTCTTTCCGGGCATCGCCCTTCTCATACTAGGATGGTATTGATAAGAGTATCGCCAATGGGTGTGGAGACTCGAGATCCTGCTTGCCACCTTTCATCTTCACCTCGCTTGCTTATAGCTCTCCTAAAAACTGCACTTTTTGTGGCTCTTCCTGTTCTTCATCTTCTTTTACCTGTAAACAACTAGGAAAAAGAAATGAAATTTGGTTAGCAATAACATGAATGACATTGCTTACCTTAGGAGGTTGCACATCCTCCATCTTTTCTCAAAATATAACCTCTTCCTCTCATAACTCTACTTGCTTTTCCTTTATTGTTTTTGGGTTCTCCAAGTGATCTCCACTCTCTGAAGGAATGCACAACTCCTCAGCATCACTCTCCTATTGGATAATAACACTTATAGACACTCGAGCTTCCTTGCTCCCTATCACATCTGCTAAGTGGCTCAATTGATCTTCCAAACTCTTCAAGCTACTCCTCGTTTTTTGCTGGAATTGAAGAGTGCTCGTTGCCAAACTTATTACAATCTTGTCCAAAGACATCTCATCAGCTTGTAGTGGCGATGGTGGATGTAGAGGTGGAGGCTCTGATTGGAAGTAGGACTGCTTTTGATAGTAGCTCAGTGGAGAAATAAATTTGTATTGTGTATCCTGCAAAATAAGACACGTACAAAAAGGATGACCAAAAAATGAAAAAACTTCACATGCCTTAGCTTGTTGGTCATCCCTTGGTACTTACGCAACTAAGGATGTGAAATTTGCCACATAATGCTCAAACCTGGAGGTAGTAACAGATGGAAACTCATCATCATAATAAGGATAATATGAAAAATCACAATCAAAAGTATACTGATAGTGAGCCATGTCACTAAAAGATTGAAAAATTAGAAAAATTTGTGAAAATAAAACAAATAGAAGACAAGGTAACCAAAAGTAATGAAACCAAAAACAAAAACATCACTAAAAAAACCGTCAAGAAATTGTCCAGCAACAACGCCATAATTTGGTACTGTTGTCGCCTGCAACCAAATTAATAACAACTCTAACAATGGAAAATGTAGTTAGTGAAAAGTTAAGATTGTTCCCACGAGGAATTTTTAACGGTAAAGGTTGTATGAATTTAAAGCTAAAATAAATAAGGGGTTTGATTCATGAAAATTGAGAATCTAAAAATGACAAAAGTTGAAAATTAACAGAAATAATCAGCTTTGAAAATTTAGTAAACAAACCTTGATTTCGGGTGACTGATGTTATCACACTAATATGGATTCTCGATATAAATTCATTCCACTAATAAACATTCATTGGGTGATGTTTTCTCTTAAGATTAAATGAATAAAAACATGTATTCTAAACATTCTTATTAATCAACAACTTAGATACGATCATAAGTTTAATTGATTAATTGCTTTAAGAACAAGACAACATATGTACGATATGCATTTAATCAAGTTAAGTACCTTCTTAGAATTTCCAAACTCTAACGTAAAGATAGTAATCCTAATTGTCACTTTGGATTAGAAAAACTAAATGTCAAATCCTACTAATCTGGCTATTAAACAAATCAATTCCTAGTTGCACACCCTAGAAATCAACCAATTCAATCATAAAAAGAAATTCGGAAGACATTCAATATTCATCAATGAAACAAACTTTATTTAGAAATCTCTCACACACTAGTTGATAACACTGTTCCCTTCAACTAAGAAGAAAGATTTAGCTACTCATAACAAAAATGAAAACCAAAAAAGAAATAGCAAAATACAAAGTATCCATCCCTGGTCTTTTTCCAGAAAATACAAAAAGTCCCAGAAAAAATATTGCAGAAAATTTAAACTCCCTATTTTCCTAACGTGAACAGTAACTGTGTTTTTATAATTTTTGATGTCTTCCTCTTCCCTCCTTTTTGTTATCTTCAGCGGATATTCTCTCCCCATATTCAAGTTGCAGATCCCCATTAGTAAGGCAATAATTTGATTCTCAAGATCATGAAGATCTTAGGAGGATCGAATATGATTTCAAATCAAATTCTGTAGATATTCTTTTTCCTTGCACGTGCCCACACTTAGTCAATTATTTTTTTGCTAGCCTAGAAAATTAAATTATCTTTACTTTCCTTGCATCTTTTTGATTCAATTTCATTTTTCAAATGTTGAAAATCATCTAAGAACAATTAAGAAACAAGTCCATTAATTTTGAATGATAATTTTAATACATTAAAAAGATTTATATCCAAAATTAGCACAAAAATGCCAACTTAACAAACGTTCTATTATTCTCGATTAATATTGATTTAGGAAATCCTTGGCCATGGTTGAATGACATTCTGTGAAATAATTTTTATTACTTATAAAACTACTGTATTGTATTAAATTTTTTATTAGATAATGAAGTAAGAATAAAAAATACTACTGACTTTCTTAGTGCCCTTGAACCCATAAAAGATGTTTTAGTTGCTATGCAAATAGTAGCTCCTGTATCTATATATGCATTAACTTTTTTATTCCGAATAATCACTTGAGTAAAGGTTGTATTTTGATTCATTTTCATGTTTTTTTTAATTAAAACAAGTGATTAAGAACTTGTTTTAGAATTCCAACTAAATGAAGGGATCACAACCATTTAAAACTTGCCAAATAATACAAAATGAAATCATTTACAATGGAGGGTATTTGTTTTACATTAAGGGAAAACAAATCATGAGACTAATTCATGTTTTATATACAAAAAGGATATATTTAGGAATATCAATTTCAACCCGACCTAATTTTAGCTTGAGTTGACCTAGTTATGGGCTAAAATTGTTAAGATCGATTGGATTGCCAAAAACAACATTGTTTTCTAATTTGGTTAAGAAAAGGTTAGGTCGGGTTGGCCTAGCTCATTTGTGGCCCGTCGGACCAAGCGCAAGGCTACAGGCTACCCAGTCCATCGGTCGAGCCGGATCGGGCCCATTGACATCCCTATATATATTACCCAATATTGGTAAAAAAAAGGTTGAATAAGATGTTCTTCCTAATATTTAAATTATTTAGACTTAGTTTGATTTCTTTTACAAAATTGTAAATCCCTTGAAAATATAATCTAATAAAAACCATATTGGCATAAATAAGTTATATTTTATCCAATAATCATATATTTGATTCACTAGAAAATGTTTTGAGTGCCTAGGTTCCAAATGTCAACTTAGCAACATCAATTAAATATTCATGTGGTACTGGACATTGATTAGTGTTTGGCACAATGTAATAATGATGATTAGTGAACAGAGACTTTACTTAAGCTTTTTTTTTGGTAAATTAGAAAGTTTATAAATGAATAGGAGTTATGTACATCTAGAGATTGTCCAGTCTACAATCTCCTATCCAAATCAGAAACTTGACATATAAGAGACCAAAAGGATCTATACAATGTTACAATTTAATCAAGAGAACCACAATAACAAGCCAAAACCATGACTCCAATCCCCATTTACATATCAGGACCATCTTTCCAATAACACAAATACATGCAACAAACTCATTTATCTTGTGCTCCATTCCAACCTCCCTACTCCTCCTTAACTTAATGTCGGGTTATTAAGTGATGAAATATGTACCTTCCATTGGATTTGGACCTCTATCTTTTCAAGCACAATTTGAGCTAAGGAGGTCATCTTGCAACCTTTGTCACCATGCTTCCATAACTCACTCTTCAAATCTTTGTAGAAATTGAGGCTATCTCCTTATCTTATGTTACTCCTTTTGTAGCTGTCAAGGAAGGAATTGACTGCCCTCTCTTTACCCCCACTTCGATCTAAAATCAACCTGCAATCAATTAGTTAAAATATAAAACACACACACGTTTTACCTTTTCTCGGTGTTTGAGTTGAGGTGTTCCGTAACTTGAAAGATCACTCACATGTTAAGGCGCTCTATATCCAAGGCTTCGTCTTTAAAGGTTCAAAGGTTTTGTTCAGTCTATAGGTTATACATAACAATAGAAAGGGTAATGATGAAGGTATTTATGTCACAATTCTGGAAGGATGGGGACTGGTTAACCCAAAGTAAAATGGATTGTAGATTTGGCAGTTGAGGTAGGAAAATTTAGAAGTGGTTTAGAGTATTGAACCATACGGTTTTAGAGAAAGGACAATCAAAAAATAAATGTTCAATAGTCTCTTAGGTCGAAACACACAATGACCATCGATTTGGGGTATGGAGGTAAATTAGTTTTTCCCTAGTCTGTAGTTTATTCAGGAAGGCTAACCATAGGATGAATAAGCACCTAGGACTATTCCTCTTATGTCATACAACTTTATACTAAGGAATCGTCTCATTTGTCGGTCTCATGAGTGTGTATGCTGAAGCATTTGTATACTTCTTAGAAGGGCTAGATAGCCATTCTAAACTATCCTCTTGTGAAGAATTTGGATTGTATTGGAGAGGTTCTAGGTTACTAATAGTCCCCACAGATGTATCTTGCCAGCACCATTTATTATCCCTGATTACTTCAAACACTCTTGCATTCATAGAAAGTTCCGACCCATTGATAAATCTAGGAGTAGAGTGAGCCATCAAGATACCTCTCGGATGCCAAGGATCCTGCCATAAGAAAGTAAAGTTACTATTTTCTATTCTAATTCTAAATTGGTTCCCAATTTGGTCTCTAACAGACAATATCTTTCTCCAACTCCACGATCTATAATTGTTAGGTAAGATATTCTAAAAAATTTTCCTTTTCAGAATAATAGTGTGAACCCACTTAACCCACAAGGCTTCCCTATCATTGAACAGAAACTAAATTCTTTTCCCTATCAACACATTATTCCAAGTAGACAAATGTTTGATTCCTAAACTACCCTCTTTTTTTGATCTACATATGTCATTCCATTTTACCTTAGCATGAGCTGGTTTCTCCACCTTCCCCGACCACAAAAAATTCCTGAGTTTCTTTTCTATTTCCTTAATAATGGAAATAGGGAGAATGAATATGCTAGAACAATAGACTTGAAAGGTGGACAGGACCGAGATTACTAATTGCAATCTACCAATATAAGAGAAATTTTTATGGGTCCTCTTGTTGACTCTGAAATCAATTTTTTCCAACAAGGGAAGACAATCCCTCATAGACAACTGACCTGTGATAAGAGGAACTCCTAGGTATCGAATAGGAAGGTGAACTTTTTTGAGACCTGACATACTTTCTATTTGATGGGCCATGTGATCCATATCAGGAGAGACAAAGAAATGGCTCTTGTTCATATTCATTACCATGTCTGATAATTTGGAAAAGGTTCCTAAACAATCTAGTAAGGATTGGGCTAAGGCCAAATCACCATGATAACATTAAGAGGTCATCAGCAAACAATAGATAGGTAAGTTTAAGGGCTTTACATCTCCAGCGGTATGTAAAGGCATTACTACCTACTATGCATGCATTCAGGCTCCTAGTGAATACCTCCATACAAATTATAAAGAGAAAAGGAGATAAAGGATCACCTTGTCTTAATCCTGACTTTCTTGGAAAGAATTTTTTTAGGGATCCATTGATCAATATAGCATATGCAGGAGAGCTAATACACTCTCTTATTCAATGAATGAACTTGAGAGGACAACCTACAGCTACTAACACATTCAAGAGGAAGTCCCAATGGATGGAATCATATGCTTTTTGTAAGTCCACTTATAAGCACATCTCCTATGATTATTGGCAAGATGGTAATTCTTGAAAATCTCTTGGGCCAACAAAATATGATCCCCTATTATTCGGTTCCTAATAAATGCACTTTGGTTTGGGCTAATAATGTAAGGGAGTACTTCTTTAAGCTTATTAGCCATGATTTTTTCTATCACCTTATAAATAAAGTTACAGCAAGATATAGGTCTATAATCCTCTACTGTGGAGGGATTGTCTTTTTTAGGAACCAGGGTGATGAAAGTAGAGTTGATTTCTTTTAGAAATCTCCCATGATGGAAAAAGTATTTGATAGACCATGTAATATCCTCCCCTATAATATGCCAAGTATGTTTGAAGAACACCCCATTAAACCCATTTGGTCCCAGGGCCTTGTTAGGATTAAAGGAATTAAGCATATCTCCAATCTCTTGAGTAATGACTTCAGCAATAAGTTTATTTATGAGAGTTTCAGCAATCCTATTAGGGAATAAATTTTCCACAAACTCTTTAAAAGGAGGAAGGTCCTTTTTGTTCCTAATAGTCTTTTGAAAGAAACCTAGGAATTGGTTTTGAATCTCATCTACATTAAACATTCTAATGCCATTTTCCCCTATTATCGAGTGAATGGTGTTTCTATTCCTATTTAACATAATGGAATTATGGAAAACTTTGGTATTTCTATCCCCCTCTCTAAGCCATTTGATACAGGAAGATTGTTTGTAGAATGATTCCTGATCTTCTAAGACTCTTAACAAGTTATTAATGGCTTTGGTTTCCTTTTCAACCAAATGTAGGCTATTGGGAACATATCTCTTTTGATATTATATAATGTTTAGATAAATTTGACAATTCTCTACTCTAGTATTCACTTCTCCTCCTTGACCAGAGTTAAGGGTTTTGAGTGCTTTCCTCACTAGTTTAAGCTTGGAAACTACACAAAACATAGGGGTTCCTTATACTTGAGTGCTCTAATTCTCTTTAACTATTTGGAGAAAATTACGCTGTGAAACTAGGAAGTTTACAAACCTAAAAGGGGATGGTCTTTTTGGCATATCTGTTAAGGTCCTAATCAAAATGGGGGAATGATATGAAATGTTGGGATTATGGATGATCCTATACGATCTAGGAAACCTAGAACTCCAGGCAGCATTTACAAGGGCTCTATCTAACTTCCTAGCAATAAAGAGCTCACCATATTGTTTGTTTATCCAAGTGAAACTAGGACCACTAAAATTAAGATCATACACAGTAAAATCCTTATCACACTGCCTAAAATCATTCATGCTAGTAGTAGTCAAGGGACTTATAAGTTTAGCCTCATGAGAAAGCAAAACCGCATTAAAGTCCCCCACTATAATCCAAGGAAAGTTTTCTACTGAGTATTTAATATTGGACGGTGCCAACTAGAGATTCTTCCTATGATTGTAGTTGTTTGACCCATACACACATGTTACAAAAAAGACTATAGAGTTGTTCGCAGGAGTGACCTCTAAGTGTATCAGTTGATCACTGGTAATTTTAGGAACACACTGAAACCTGTCTGGCTTCCAAGCTAACACTATCCTAGCATTTGCACCTTGCTCTAAGTTGCTATAAAATGCAAACTAGGGAACAGAGAAAAGCATACATTATGTAAAAAGTGGAGAGACTTAATCCGAGACTCAATCAAACACTCAAAAGACACAAAAAAATCTCTTAAGCACAACATTCACAGCTAATTGCTTTTTAGAGTTATTCAGACCCCTAACATTCAAAAAAACTAAATCCATTATACCAAAAGACACCTCTGATCAATTACTTTTGTTTCTTCTTAGTTTTCCTACTCTTTCGTATTGTAAAACCCCCCTCTACCCCATCCATAATCCCCAAATTATGATTTTCCATATCAGGAACCAATTCAGACTTAGAAGGGGAAAGGTTATTACTTGCTTGTCTTATTGCTAGGAGATCAGCATCCTCAAGGCTTCCTTTTGTATCACCTATCTTATATCCGTGCATTGTTCATTTAAACTTCCAGAAGTGTTACTTCCCTTGTCACTCCGCATTGCCATGTCATTCGACTGAATTTTTTATGGGGCTCCTTTACCCTCACTTTGTTCAATTGGCATCCCCGAGTCTACACTCTCCTTACGACTTTGTGTTATCTTTTCAGAATCTATCATCTCCCCATCCTTCTATTGTTAGTTTAGACTTGTTTATATGGGTTCCTTCCCCTTCCCCAATTCCTGTTGCAACCCAGTTCAAATAATCTCCCAGTAGGAGCCCTTTTTTTTTAAATTGGTTTTCAGGTCTTCATTCATATTCAACTTGTATTTCCTTGAATGTTATCTTCCCCTCTTCATTATAAGTTGCTAATTGAAAGGATGAAGGCTAACTATTTCCCAATTCCAAATCTACACACATTCGGGCACATACAATTCTTGACATCTTTGTTGTCTGTTTGTCCATTAAGAGTAGGTAACCTACTGAACTTGCAATTCGTCCCAGGCCCTCTTTATTCTAATATTCCACTGGAACATTATGGAACTTAATCCAAACTAGAGCTGCTTTACCTTCTTCCTGCTCCCCTCTATTCAAGCTCCATCTCCGTAGGAATAAGGGTTTTCCTTGGATATGCCAAGGTCCCTTCTCCAGAACTGAGTTCATTCCATCCTCTGAATCGAACTTAAACAGGAAGTTATTCACACTAGTAGAGTTTCAGTCAAACTGAAAGCTAACCAGGATTTGGCCAATGCTCGTTGAACCACTACAAACGTTTGACATGTTCCTAAGAAAAACCCAATTAGCACATGAAGAAAATGAACTACCCCTTTCTTCGTCAATTTTGGTGGTGGAATGACTATGATTTGGTTATCCTTGATCTCCGGAGGGTAGTATGTCAGCACCTTTGCAATTGATGGGTCCTCCTCTACATCAGCAACCACTGACTTTCAGGATCTAGGTTTTGTGGGGAGGGAATTTTGGCCAGGTTGTGGTTCCGAAGGGTTTGCATTTTTGTTTGGTGAAGGAAGAATATTAAGGTCTGCGTTTTGATTTCAAGAGTTAGGGATCTGAACAGAGTCCGATTTTGAAATGGTAGGTCTAGGGGAAGAACCAGAAATTGGGCCTAGGGGTAGTCGTGGGGGGAGAAGAAGAAGAAGAAGAAGAAGCCACGAAGGATAGCAAGGATAATCACTGGTGATCTCAGAAGTTAAGGAGAACTCTTCGCTAATCGCTCGTCTCTCGTCGCACTCATCACTAAATTAAAACCTCAGCTTTTATCTGTATATGCTTGGAACTAATTTTTGGAAAGTTTCATGTTTTCGTTTTCGACGACTCAAAAGGACGAAAAAGGAGTGCGAATTGTTGAAAAAATGGAAGGAAAGTGGGCAAGATAAAGAGAATTTCATCCATTTCTATGCAAATGTTTGTATTTGGGGAAAGCAGCATGAAGAAAACCCAATTTAGATGAGACACTGACGATTGAAACTACAAACGCTGTCTTCCAAATTCGTTCATGTAAACAAAAATTGAAAGTTTGGAAGGGAGATCTTCATTGCGGGGTAAAAGAAGTGGCTTAAGCATTTTGCCTAAGAAAATTAATTAAGAAAGATTTATAAAAGAAAATTATTGATCACCAATCAATTTCCAAGTATAGATAACTATGATTTGTTTAATGACCATCTAGTTGTGGTTAATTGAAGCAAAGGTTGGTGCCGTACTGCAAATATTCGAGTTGCAGGAGATAACCGACACAATAGGGACCAAAATGAATTAAAGGAAGGTTAAAATACTTCTTTTAACGTTATGTCGGAGAGCCGTACAATTAAATATTGGAATTCTAATTCTTTGTCTATTTAAAAACTTGCTATAAAATTTCAATATATATGATGGGTCACAAATCAACATAGCCTAGCAGTAAAAACCATCTAGAATTAGAAACATTAATACATCATGCAAGCGAAGGAGGTAGGAATATGCTGCCGAATGCATGACAAACGAAAGCACTGCAGCACTTTCCGTTGTGTTTTTAACATTTTGAAAATAGTCTCTTCTTTTCTTTACAATATAGTACTAACAAACAAACAAACAAACAAATTCAATACTTTTCTTTTGCAGTAAACAAGTTCAAAAACAAATTAAGAAACAAGCTTCCCAGTTCCCACGTCAAGACCAAAGAAAGGAAAAAGAAAAAACAACTCCATCTCTCTCACGCTCGATTTCTCTTATAAAACGCTACCCTTGCATTATCCTTCATATTTCAAACTCAAAACACTTTCTCTTTCTATTTATTTAAAGAAAAACTGAAAACACTATCTTTTTGGGTTCTGTGTTTCTCTGAAGGTTTCGTTGTTATCGTTGTGTTTGTGTACCTACTATGCCACAAGTGGACATGGAGACTCTAGTCTCTGTGTGCGGAGGAGGTTCTCACGACCGTAAAATCGCTTGCGAAACTCTGGCCAACCGTAACTCGACAGACGATCAGTTGTCGGAGATTCCGCCAGAATCCTTCTGGCTCTCAAAAGACGCCGAGCTCGACTGGCTTGATCGGCACGCCTTCCTTGAACGCAAAGATTCCGCCAAAGGGATTTCCAACTCGAACACTAACATTCACGCCAACGCAAATCCGTCTAATTCTCAACGCTTCTCTAACTTGAAGGCCACGGCTTCGATCATAGGTTTGCCAAAGCCGCAGAAGTCTTGCTTCGTCGACGCAAAGAATTGGCGGCAGTCTAGAGCCGGTACTCGGTTGTTTCCGAAAAGGACCGGTTCGTCGGGGAAATCGGATTCTTCTATGGTGGAGCCTTCTTCTCCGAAGGTTTCGTGTATTGGAAGAGTGAAATCGAGGAGAGACCGCAATCGGAGGTTGAAGAATCGGCAACGGTCATCCCGCGAAACGGAAAATCCAGAAAGCAAGAAGAAAACTGGCTGTTTCTTTGCAAGTATTAAGTCGATTTTCAGGTCTAGCAGTCCCAAGCAGCATAAGCAAAAGAGAGAAATCAACAAGTCACATGCACAACCGACACCACGAACAATGAAAACGAATGGCATTAAGGATCGACCGCCGGAGCGTGAACGAGAGCCTGAGGCGCCGCCGAGAAGGAGCGTTACTGACGTCGAAGTGACGGCTGGTGAACCGGTGGGTTTAGGTGGAATGAAACGGTTCTCGTCAGGGAGAAAATCGGAATCGTGGGCCACAGGCATTGATGTGGCGTGACGTAAGTTGTTCGATCAAAGGACTTGTAGCGATGGGGTAGGACCCAGCTGAACAGAATTATTGAGCTAAGTCGATTGGGTCTTTGTGGGTCCCGCCATGTGTAGATATCAAATAGGAGTTGAAACTTGAAAGATCCCATGGCACGTTCCGCTTGCGTTGACAGTAAATCCCACATTCGATGTTTTTACCTTTTTCTTATCTGGAAAATTGTAATTTACCGTCATCACATGTTTTGAGTGCCTTCCTTTTTTGTTGTTGATATATATAAAGTTTTTTTTTGGTAATTAATCATTAGTTGGTATCTGATTTTATTTATCTGTTAACAGTAAATTAATATACCAGCAGATAAATAGTAGTTAAAGATGCTTGATAAATTAACTATTTAATATTAAAAAAACTTTATGAATTAAAATTTTCTATAAGAATACGATTATTAGCTTATATTTTAGGATTTCTTTGAATATTCTTTAAAAAATTTAGATAAAACAAAATAAGTTAACATCATTTTTTCCCGTATCTTCTATCGAGCGTTAAGAACGAAAGCCCTCTTAATACAACTTTTTAATAATGAATGAATTTAATTTTTACTTATTAAATCTTAGATTAAATTAAATTGAAATAAATACAATATACAAGTGATAATAATATTATATACTAAATATTTATATAAAAAAGGGATGTCTATAATTAATGTAATATAATTAGAGATAACAAATTTAAAAGTATTTAATATTTTGAAATTATTAATTTGATATTAAATATTTTAAAATTTTAATTGAATGATTAACTTTTAAAATTTGTATAAATTAATTCAAAGATATATCTCTATTTCTCTTTCTATCTATGTCTTTAATCTTTTTGAGTAATTTATAATAACTTTTAGATATAATAGTCTTTTAATCTTTTAATTTATTAACTGCTAGAAAAAAAAACATTACTCATAAGTTGCATTTTTAAAATCAACAAATTGGTTTAATCATTCAACCTAATCAGTTGATGACCAAATATAATTATTAGCAAACCTTTCAATTCACCGAAAAAAAGAAAAGGCTAATAAGCCGTTTAGAAAACAAGGGCAAAATTTACAATAGTAAAACAAGTAGGTCTTGTAAATAGAGGGGAGGATAAATTTTGTTGCGACTATAAATAACATTAAACTCAATTCTAACGAGAAATTGGTGTATGGGGGGCAGTTTAAAGGTGGTGGTTGTTGTCTTTGTCAAAAGTTACCCTTCAATTACGCTCATGTTGAATTTTCGCGGCATATGACAAAGAGTGCTAGTTCTGGTCAGGTGGAGCATTATTGGATTTAGAAAATGAGGCTTTGTCTCTGACTAATTGGGCATATTGTTTGACTCCTTAAAAAGGGGCCCGTTATTAATTTCTTATGGATTTGATTCTAAAATTGAAACGTTTATTAGGCAACGAATTCTCCCGTGAAATTTGTTCCTAGACTGTAGAACTTGACCAACTGGCATCCCTTCACTCTTCAGCCTCAATAATGTCCTTCACAAACAAACAACAAAGCATGTTTCTGACGAACGATCATTATCAGCGCTCATTTTGATTTTCTCTTTGTCCAAGCGGCCTAAGAGCCAATTTCCTAAAGTTCCAAGTGTCATTCAACTTGTTTTATTTTGTTCGTCATTCTCATACGATACAAAGCGAGTGATAGTCGAATAATGTGACATATCTAGTCATATAATATAATATGGTGTCATATTATACAACCTTTTTCCTTTTGAAAGGTATAGCATTATACAACTTGATATGTGATATTTATTATTGGGTAATTATCAGACTACCTCTTGTTTCCTCTTAGTAACACATGGCACATAATTCCTTTTAAACACTAGTATATGGGAGATTTGACTCACTTACACAAGTCCATGTAATTAATATATTCCTTTCCTCAATAACCTGAGGATGGACTGCTCTGCAATTGGGGATTTTCTAAGCAGTTGGTGGTAATTACAAACTAAAATATCACATTCTAATATTAAGGATAATAAAATAGAAAATTGTGCAGATCACCAACCTAAGATAAGGCTGAGATGATCTTGGAGACATTTTGTGTATTTTCAAATGTCTAACCTGTCATTGACTTATTTGATGTGCCAGAATAAAAGTTAAAAACGAAAAGCTTAAAATTGACAGTGAAATTTAAGATCATTTTACAATTTTTTTTTGACGAGCTATTTTATAAATATCTTAATTATAAAAAGACGTCTTTAAATTATACACATCCAAATTAATTCCCGCTCAAGGGGTAATTAGATTAACTGTCAATCATGGCGAATTATATTTAGAAGAGACACGTGGGGGGTAATTTGTTGCTAAATATTTTAGTTGACAGCAGCTATTACCCATTTGCAATTAAGATTTAGAGTATAACTCAACGGTTCTACCATTCAGTGGCTGCACAGGTCTTGAGTTATTCTGGCAGTCTTCGTCCAGTGGAGCTTTCAGAGACTTGACTTGCTCCTCAGAGATTTTCCTTACCTAATAAATAAAAAATTTGATTAGATGAGGAGAGGGGCCAGGGGTGTTTGTGAGTGATTGAATAGATTAATTACCTTGGCGAGGACGGTCCAAGTAACATTCTCGGCGCAAGGAGGAGTAGTGAGAGAACCAACGTATCTATAATACTTGTCGGATTTTTTCTTGAGGAGCTTGTTGCTCATGTTCCCCAAGTCAATGTGTGATTCCTCATCTTCTTTGCATTTGTCCTTTTCCATCTTCTCCAGACCTTTTCGAAGCTGAATGCAAAGAAATAAGTAGTGTCCTAGATTAGTCATATAACACTCTTTATTCACCTGAGAGATGGCGTTCTTAATTACTCAGTCAATCACCTTGGAAACAAAAGGATCAGAATCACCGTATTCGAAGAGGATTGCTACAACTGAGATGCTGCCGTCTTCTGCCATATGAACTACGTGAAGCTCGGCATCGTATCTGTATAGCAGCGGAAGAGTTTATACGTAACATGTCTTTTCTTTTTAGTCAACTCAACAGCATAATTAATAGAATTGAGGACACAAAATGATTCTTCATCATTTGGCAAAAAACGAAAGACCTTAATTATTTCTTATTTATACGTTGATAAGAGAAATTGATGTTATTTCTCTAACAACATTATGAGATTGGAGGATAAACCAGAAAAAAGAAAAAGGGAGAACATACTGCTTTCCATCGATGAGATGTTCAGAGGGATAATGCCAATGAAATTGCTTCAAGGTGTAGTTTTTACCTCCTACTGTCATACCTCCACAGTCACCATCATAACGCACCTGCAGAGTAAAAGAAAGCAAAACGATTTATTGGCTAGCAAACAAATTCAGGACAACTTGAAATTGAAACCTCGCTTTTGGCATAGACTTTCTCGATTCTCTTGCAATAATTTATGGATTTATTTGGATAATTGGTCTATTGGCAGATGTAATAACCCAGAAAATTAAATCAACTATATCATAATAATAACAATAATATGAACCGTTTGAGCTAAGAACTATTGAAAGAGAGGGAACAAACCGAAAGACCAAAATGGTGGTTAATGAGAGTGGCTTTTGCTGATTTATATTCTCTGTTCAATGGCTCATATTTATCTGATTCCTTAACATCATCCTTTTTAATGTCAATCGGAGACTGTGCTTTTCCCGAATCGCATGTTTTGTACTCTGAGGATAAGCTTCCCCATTTGTCAGGTCCAGTTGAACCGCTGTAACTAAATCTCGCTGTTTTAACCCCAAAAAAACAAAAGCAAAAACAAATCAGGAATTAATTCATTGATATCATATTAAATAAACAATGTCTGCATGCTTTCATTGATTTCATTCCAAGCCACCCCAGTTTAGCTCCCCATTCCGTAAACTTATCCATGAAAGAAATATACTTCAAAGAAGCACCAAAGCTGTAAAAGAGTTTTAACATGCACGTTGAAATTGCTTCATCGGACAGGAAATAAGAAGAAACATGAAACTTTTCAAACGATTGCAGATGAGAAAGGTGGTCTTTTTATCAGATAAAAAATGCTGCCATTGTTGTTGCTTGGTGTTCTTTCCGAGGATGCCCTCTAATGAGTCGTAGGTTATTTTTGTTTCTGTTTTGTATGTAACAACAATGGCAGACAGATACAAAGACATGTGTGCTAGAGATTAAATCAAATAAGGCGTACAGACCGCTTATTCCAGCAGCATTAGCAGAAACAACAAGAAGCAAGAACGCCAGGACCAATGAAGAGAAGGAGATGCGGGGACTCATTTTTTTTTTCGCAAACAAGACCTTCTCCATGAAAGGGCAAAGATGGAGAATATATATAGAAGGCTCCATGTTCCTATAATACAATGAGATTGGCTTTATTAGTGGCTGTCGTTCAACGGTCTGCTAAATTGATGGACTAACTGTTAAACAAGAAAAGAATTGTTAACGTAGTCTTCTCTAAACTTAGGGAGTGCCTTCCATGTCTCTGCCTATTTATAGCTAGTGTAGCAATTTGTTATGTTCTCCTTTCTGTCCTTGTTCGCTAATTTGAGTCAAGTCTTGTCACCTTTCCTCTCGTAGCCTCCATAAACCTCGTATTAGCTTCTTATCCAAGGTAAATTAGGCTGTTTTATCAAAATAAACTTTATTGGGTCCATATTTTCTAGGTCCTTTGACTTGTGTTTTCTTTTCGAATATGAGATTATTGGAAACTTTCATAAAAGATTGCGAGATATAGCGAATCAGGCACATCAACTCGGGAAAAAATATTCTAATATGAAACTAGTCAAAAAGATGTTGAGATCATTATTTCCGAGATTTATTTCCAAAAATTGTAGCAATAGAGGAGACTCACGACACTAATGACTTGTCATTGGAGAAAGTAATTGAAATTCTTACCAATTTTGAAATGAATTTGTTGAGGGACAATCGAGAGAAGAAGAACATATTAGCATTGTAAGCCAAGATTGGTAAAGTCGTGAATGACTTAGAAGATGAATCCGATTAGAATGAAGATATAGAGCTATTAACACGAGAGTTTGGTAAATAACTAAAAAGAATGAAAAAGGACATACCCGACTTTAGACAATATGGCGGAACTTTATCGAGTAACAATGTCAAATATCAAGTCAAAATACAAAAGGGTGAAAGGAAAGTAAGGAGAATCCAATGCCATGGATGTTCAGGTTTCGGACACATTCAATTCAAATGTGCTAATACTTTGAAGAAGAAAAAAGGAAAATCCTTCACAAGCACCTGGAATGAGAATGATTCCAAGAGTGAATATGGTAGCGAAGAAGAAACAGCTAATGGTGCTGTGTTGGTTGCCTTACATAGTAAAAGTCTAGTTACTTGCTTAACAGTAACTGAGAAGGAAGTAACTAAAGTCAAAAAAGAGGGAAAATCGGAAAATTTCGAAAACAACTCATCTCAAGACCTTATATCAGATTATGACAACGATGGTAGTGGCCTAGATGACAAAAAGGGGAATATTTACGAGGCCTATGAATTAATGTACGAAAATAGGTGAAAATATATAGAAAGAATGAAAGATTAAAGGAAGAGAATCTCTCCATAAAGAACACCATCGAAGATTTAGAAAAGAAATTGATGTTGACTTCAGATGAACTTGGTGAAGTTAGAATGAAATTGGTAAGTACTGAAAAGGGATTGAGAGTGTTGAATGGAGGCACAGAAAAACTAGAAAAATTAATAAAAATTGGTAAGGTTAAAGGGGATCTTAAAGGCATTGGCTGTAAGAGTGAGTGCTCTAAAGTGAATGAGGAGAAAAATAATATGTCCATATCTGTCTGAGAAGACGAAACATTGAGAAAGAATCGAAGATTTGTACGACGTGTCATTTTTGTTGAGTTATCGGGCACATAAGGTCGAGATGCTACAAGGGGTAAGAACTGAAAATTTAGACACTCTCCATTAAATTTCTAGAGGCAACCCATGTTACCAAAGCACATTTGGATTAGAAAGGGTCAATTATAGACACAAAGACATTATGAAGGAAAAATAAGGAGTTGTCTAAAATCACAGTTAGTTACTGTTTGTAAAGAAATTGCTCGAATAGAAAGCAAGTCAGCTACTTCAAAAGAAGAAACCGATGATAAAGATAATATGACAAAGAAAAAGACCAGGTTTCAATTTTTTTGAGAGGTACAGGGACTGTGTGCTTTACATTTTTTATGTATTTGTTTGTTGTAAAAAAAGAACAAAAAACAAACAAATGAAACGTAAAAAAAAGAGATTTTTTTGTTCTTTATTTTTTATGTTGCCGTTGTCGTTCCATCTTTTTATTAGTTTGCATTGTGACTTCTATTTGGATCCACCGAAGACTCCTCATCTCTCTGATCAGTATGGATCTCTCTCAAGTATCTATCTCTCTTTCGGGCATATCTCTCAGTGTTTTGAATAGTGGTAACTTGTTTTCTTGACATGCTTATGATTCTTCTGCTGCATCTATGGTTGATTCTTATGATTATGTGTTTTGATACTGTTTTGTCCCAAGGGGGAGACATCAGATTGCTATGGTGACTGTTCCATTCAGGGGGAGTATTTTTCATATTGATTGTGCATTTGATTTATTGTTTTTTGGCATTTTTTTGTCCCAAGGGGGGAAAATTTTGGATGATTGGATAAACTTCTTGTTATTTGAAACTTGATGTTTGATTAAGGGGGAGTATTTGTTATATGAATTGTAAATTTGATACTTATATGTCCAATTATGTTATTTAAGGGGAGTTTCATATTTGTGACAAACAATGCCAAAAAGGCGGAGATTGTTAGGATATATGTTATATATCTAAATAATTGATTTTGGAATTATTTATTAATTGGACATATAAGATATTAACTGAATAATAACTTGGATTCAAAAGGTATATGGATAATCTTCTACTTGAAAAAGAATCCTATCTTGAATTGAATTCTATTATCATGTTGATATTGGAATTATATTACTGTTGGATTTGTGGATTGATAAAACTAAAAGGATGAGGCTGTTGTGTTTTGGTATTTGGGACATTGTTGTTGTGTGGTTAAGGTGGACTCTTCTTGCTTAAGTATGTTTGTGTTATGCACATCTCTAACATATAGCTGCAGTAAATCTCTTGTGCAAAAGTATATTGAAGTGGGACTCTAAATATGTGAGGGATTAGTGCAAATCTTGAATCTACGGCTGTAGTTGATCTTCAATGTGAGTGTGCGATAACCAAGGAGATGTGTGCGTGTTGGCATCAACCAAAAGAGTGGAGTTAATTGAATTGAAAATGTGATATATGCTGAATTATTAAGAGCACAGTGGGTGTGTAAGAATTATAAAGTGTGTAGTGCGTATAAAACACATACGGCGTTGGTTGCCTTACATAGAAAAAGTCCAATTACTTGCTTAACAGTAACTGAGAAGGAAGTAACTAAAGTCAGAAAAAAGGGAGGGAAAATCGGAAAATTTTGAAAACAACTCATCTCAAGGCCTAATATCAGATTATGACAGCGATGGTAATGACCTAGATGATCAAAAGGGGAATATTTACGAGGCCTATGAATTAATGTACGAACAATGGTTGAAAAATGTAGAAAGAATGAAAGATTGAAGGAATAGAATCTCTACATGAAGAACACTATTGAAGAGTTAGAAAAGAAATTGATGTTGACATCAGATGAGCTTGGTGAAGCTAGAATGAAATTGGTAAATACTAAAAAGAGATTGAGAATGTTGAATTGAGGCATAGAAAAGCTAGAAAAGTTAATGGAAAATGGTAAGGTTAAAGGAGATCTTCAAGACATTGGCTATAAGGGTGAGTGCTCTAAAGTGAATGAGGAGAAAAATAATATATCCAGATCTATCTAAGAAGAAGAAATATCAAGAAAGAATCGAAGATTTATACCGACGTGTTATTTTTGTTGAGTTATCAGGCATATAAGGCTGAGATGCTACAAGATGTTACAAATGATGTTTTAAAGGGGTAAGAACCGAAAATTTAGACACTCTCTATTAAATTTCCAGCGGCAACTTATGTTACCGAAGCACATTTAGATTAGAAATGGTCAATTACAAACACAAAGACATTGTGAAGGAAAAACAAGAAGTTGTCTAGATTCACAGTTAGTTACTGTTTGTAAAGAAACTAGTCAAACAAAGGGCAAGTTAGTTACTTCAAAAGAAGAAACTGATGAAAAAGATAATATGATGAAGAAAAAGACCATTGAATTTCTTTTAGAGGCACAGGGGCTGTGTTCTTTACATTTTTTAAGTATTTGTTTTTTGTTAAAAAATGAAAAAATGAAAAAAAAAGAGTTTTTTTGTTCTTTAGTTTTTATGTTGCCATTGTCATTCCATCTTTTTAGTAGTTTGCATTATAACTTCTATTTGGCTCCACCGAAGACTCCTTAGCTCTCTGATTAGTATGGATCTCTCTCAAGCATCTCTCTCTCTTTCGGGCATAGCTCTCAATGTTTTGAATGGTGGTAACTTGTCTTCTTCGCGTGCTTATGATTCTTCCGCTACATCTATGATTTATTCTTATGATTATGTGTTTTGATACTATTTCGTCCCAAGGGGGAGACATCAGATTTTTTATGATGACTGTTCGATTCAGGAGGAGTATTTTTCATATGGATTATGCATTTGATTTATTACTTTTTGGTATTTTTTTGTCCCAAGGGAGAGAAATTTGGATTATTGGATAAACTTGATGTTATTTGGAACTTGATATTTGATCAAGGGGGAGTATTTGTCATATGAATTGTGAATTTGATACTTATATGTCCAATTATGTTATTTAGGGGGAGTTTCATATTTATGACAAACAATGTCAAAAAAGGGGCAGATTGTTAGGATATATGTTATATATCTAAATAATTGATTTTGACATTATTTATTAATTGGATAAATAAGATATTAACTGAATAATGACTTGGGTTTAAAAGGTGTATGGATAATCTTCTAGTTAAAAAAAAATCCTATATTGGCTTGAAGTCTGTTATCATGTTGATATGCGAATTATATTATTGTTGGATTTGTGGGTTTTGTGGATTGATAAAAATAAAAGGATGAGGCTATTGTGTTTTGGTACTTGGGACGTTGTTGTTGTGTGGTCAAGGTGGACTCTTCTTGCTTAAGTGTGTTTGTGTCATGCACGTCTCTAACATATAGCTGAAGTAAATCTCTTGTACGGAAATATAAAGTGGGACTCTATTGAAGTGGGACACTAAATATGTGAGGGATTGGTGCAAATCTTGAATCCACAGTTGTAGTTGATCTTCAATGTGAGTGTTCAACAACTAAGGAGATGTGTGTGTGTTAGGCTTTACTAAAAGAGTGGAGTTAATTAAATTGAAAACGTGATATATGCTGAATCATTAAGAGCGCAGTGGGTGTGTGAGAATTATAAAGTGTGAAGTGGGTGTGCAATGGGTATAAAACACATATGGCGTTAGTGTATGTTTTTAGGAGTGAGAGCTGAAAATACGTAGGTTGTGTGAGACAAGTCCATGGTGTTAGAAGAAACAGTGCAGTGTGTGTAAATTGTGACTTAAAAAAACAGTGGGCGTTAATTGGAGTTGCGTAAGTCACTTTTCTTCTGGACACCTTATGTTCACTACTTCCATTATTGTTCTCTTTATTATTACCATAAAACACATCATTGCCCAAAAAGAGATGATGGTCGTATAGTCCATTGTTGTTGTGACGACTTCCAGATCTATTTTAGTTGAGTGGAATTCATTGGGAAGTTGGTCTTGTCTACCTCAAGTGTATTTAGTTCTCGTTTCTTATTATTTTAATCACTTAAGTTATTTGTTTATTGTTCTTTCGTTAAAAGATTGACTAAGTAAATCCTCTGTTGAGGTTAGTGTGAGGCGGTCATACTATTAGGTGTGAAAATCTTTCACAGGAAGTGAGGTTGAGAGAGAGTGTCAAAGGTTGAGTGGCGTCGGCTCAACAAAACCTTGGTAAATCTATTGTACTTCGGTAAAAGTGATTAAGCTGGGTGAGGACCTCGCTAACGCAGGCAAGGTGTGCCGAACTGCGTTATCAAATTTTCGGTGTTGATTTATTTTTGGTTCTCTTTATTTTTTTATTTTTTTTGTTTGCTAGAAACGAATCGGAAAGTTTGCGAAACTTCTACCCCCGTTGGTTTTCACAAACAAACCTTTCAATGCAATTTGATTCAAATGATCCTAATCAAATTGTTTGAAAATTGGGGAGGGATTCAATCTCGTGTGCAATATAATAAATGCAAAAATTTTTTGATAAAATTTTCAAAAGTCAATATTACTTAAAATTTTATGACAGGATTAACACGTAAAATATAATAAAGTATGAGCCACAATTCATACCTTATTACAAAACTTGATCATTTTCTTATCGTTTCCGTTAAATTGATTTTGGATTTAGCTTATTTTAACTAATGTAATAATACATGTGTTCGACTTTTGACAATATCCATAGAATGTATTGAGAGAAGTTGACAATTGTTAGAGATAGTTAAACAAGGTAATAGCTCCCTTGGAGCTCAAATCTATTTATCATAAAATTTGGACCATTTATTTAAAATTTTAATTAAACTTTAATTATAATTACGAATAAATGTCACCAAGACTCAAATAAGATTCAGTATCTTATATTGATCTTTATTTATTAAATATCTCATATTTATTCATAAAATTTCTCAAACTTTACCATCAAGTCTTATCTTTAATTCTATAATTAAACAATTTATATTCATAAATCAAAATTAGTATCTAGTAACACATCATCACTACTCAAATGTTTAGGAATGTCAAAGTGGTTTTGATTAAACTTTCTATACATGATTTTTTTGTATAATTCAATCATTTCATCATACGATGTCTTGATTAAACATGGAACATGAAATTAGTATCTACTCTATTTGAGTCCAATCACTTTAAGTCCCTACCATTAATAATTAATTTCATTAATGGCATTCAAAAACTATTCTTAAAGTATCATTCTACCTTGACCAAAGATTTCTGAAATCAATAACAATAAAACATTCTCCTTAATCACTTTAATATAATGAAACTTATATTGATCACTCAATTGTCTAAACATAGTTTTTGTTGTATCCAACGACTATCGATTGAGTTATTGTTGGCTATGTCATAAGTAATATCAACACATAGCAATTCCTATTTAGATACTTTGAAGATCTCAAGTCAAAGGATTACAAATCATTATAATGAGAATTTTCATAGACATATAAGTAATGTTTCAAATGGATATCTTATATAAGACTAGTTCAGTGATCTTGTTCTCTAATAGCATCTAATCACTTGTTTAAATATCTTTATACTTTAATCTATAAGATTGACTACTGCCCTTATAATGAAGAAACATAATATATGCTAGTCCTTTTATGCTATATTAATGTCTAATATTATCAAAATAATAACTACTAATTATTTAGAGATAATAAATGTAATATAAATCTTATAATTATGGTCTCATCATAATTTTATTTGCAATGTATATTTATCATATGAACTTAATAAGATATATACGAATATGTATACCAAAATGAACGCCTTTAAATATTATGTCACTAAAGTATAACTAACAATTGATAGTAGGTTATAAACCAACACAAACTTCAATAGCTAAAACTAAATTTAGAGTTGGTGTAGAAGTAACTAAAAAAAGAGATACATAATTATCTAATTATTTTTAATGGAATCTTTTCTTTGCAAGTATATAAATTATTTTAAAGGTTTCCTTATTTTATTTGTAGGGAATTATGGTTTTCACATGAAGTGAATGAAAAAGGTTCCCTTTTTCTTGTTTTACAAATATTACTTTAATTTTGGAAATAGGAATATCTTAAAACCGATGGCCTTGATCAAGTAATAAACTTCATGATGTGATAAGCAACAATCAATTATATATATAAACTCAGGAAGAGGACATTAATAAGTACTGATTTTTTCTTTGTAACTTTGGTGTTACTTAAAACTATCACAATTAGGATCTTCATTAGCAGAAGTTATCTCTCCAAACTCTGGAAACATGATCCCATTACTTCTGTGCTATTTAAAACTGAACACAATTGGGATCTTTTTTTCAACAAAAATAAACTCTCTAAGTTATCAAAATATAATTGCTGATTATTAGGATACCATGCACCATGCTTTATAGGAAGAAAAGCTATTTTGCGTGCTTTCTTTTAAAGTATATCTATGTGGCATAATTATGGTTAAAATTAATTTAGGCTTTCCTATCACTATAAGAAATTTACTAATTATCGATGAAAAATTATCGACGGAACAAAACTTGTAATAAGTTACCTATAAAAAATCATGTTATGTTAGTAATATTTTCAGGAAAAATTACATTTTGTAATGGATAAAATATTCGTCGATAAATGTGGAGGAAATCTATCTTGACAATTTTTTCTGATGGAATATAACGACGGATGGAAAATATCCGTCAGTAAAATAGGTGGGAATGCTTGGCGACATAAATAAGCATCGGAGGGTACCGAAGGAAAATTTTTTTGTCAGTAAATTACAGACAGAATTGTTTTTCTAGTAGTAAAATTGAAAGATAAACATCTTTGTTTGCTTGGACTTTAACATTTTTAATAAAACGAAAACTATGTGTTTAGTTTAACACCAAATGACATCGTTTTTGTTAACCTAAAAGTTATCGAAGCCCCCCCTCCTCCGTCATCATTTGCCTTTTCTCTCTGTCGTTTTCTCCTCCATTAGTTTTCCTCCCTATCGCCACCATCCTAATCTTTGTAGTCCTCTCTGGCGTCGTCCTCATATTTGTTACCGTCCTCGTCTCTGTTTAAGATGGGTTTTTTCCTCCCTTATTTTATACTTGTTAAAATCATATTTATGATTTTATAAACTATATGGTAATGAAGCTAAAGTAAATTTGATGAGCCCTCAAGTTTCCCGGGGGAGAAGAAGGTTCTGAGTGGAAGTTTTAGGTTGATGTGTTCAGTTTGCATGTTGGGGGTTGAATTTATGGTTGCATAAAGATAGTCGAAGTTAAACAAGAATAGAAAAGGAACGAGTAACTGGGTATCTGTAACTAGCATCTTTGTCTCAGACTTGAATGATAATAATGGTGGTTAAGTATAATAAAAAGTGTCTAAGTGCAGCCTTGTGCATTATTTTTACTTTCTAAGTCACTTTTTTTTAATATCAAAGACATGTAAATTTGATGTTTTTTGTTATTTTTGTAGAGACATTGGAATCCACTTTACCAATTGATAAGAATAGTTAGTCCCAACTTAAGAAATTTGCAAACCCAAATCCCACCAAGAAAGAAATAAAACTTATTAAATAACAACCTATAATGAAGTAAACTTATTGGCAATGGTTTGGATATTGCCATTGATGCATTCAAGACTAGCTTGTTAATTGTATTTTATTTATTTATATTAGCATTGATGCATGAAATAATAGTTTAGCTAATGATTTGGAGTTGAATATCTTTTTCTTTATTTTTTTAATCCCCTCATTTAGAATAAGCAGTGGCGATGTTATTGTATTTCAATAGAAGTAAGGGAGATTATGATAGTCAACTCTAATCATAAGGAAAATCGTATAATGAAGAACTTGTTTGGAGCACTAATGAAGCATGCTATTTGAACTATATGTTGTAATATAAATTCCATTACATTATGCCTAACATAACAAATATTGGTTAGAGATTATAGGCATAAGTCTTATGTCAAGTTTTAGTTTATTTTAGTATGGAATACAATGGTAAAGTTCTATGATCCATTTGTTCTATCACTTATGTAAGAGAATTCTCAAGGCAACAAAGAAGTAACAAAATCATTATGTTTATATCTTTTTGAATGTTTTCTTATTTTACATTGTTATTGAGTTGAATTATAGAGATCGGATAACACTTTGAGTATGTACGCCTATTGATGAATAAAAAAACTATGGAATTTACACATGTTGTGTGTTGGAATTGTCGTATAAGAAATGACATCCTAGATCATTTATTATAGGAGGTTCATATTTCTATATCATATGCACCTTGTAACATGCAATATATTATTGATAACGTATGACCTGTAATGGAAGAAGTTCACCAAGATTTGGAAGCACTTATGTAATCTTGTCATGTTAAGTGAATTTAATTACTTGCACCATCTATGTCTATCTTTTATAACAAAAATTCAAATAAAATCACACCAATGAAATTATGGATTGTCAATTTCATATTTTAGGAAATGATTTTGCTCTCTAGATATTATTGGTAATTATGTTAGTAAAAATAATGTATCAGTTGCATGTTGTGTAAACTTATATTACCTTTAATATGACTTTTGCTAACATGGCTAGCTTTTATGAATTGTGAACTCAAATAAATCATAATTCTTAGTTGTAATAATTTTTAAGAAAACTGACTTTATCTCATAATTAGATCATTACATAAATATTTATTGTTTTAAAAAATATAAGCTTTTTTCATTCTTACTCATCAAATACTATAACATTTCCTTTATATTTATTAACTTGATCATTATCAGTTAAACATTGAAAAACATTCTGACATTTGAGAGGAATCCAAGCCTAAACTTCTATTATATGCTCAATTCATCATAGCATACTTATTCTAAAATGTTTGAACCTAAACTCAAAATAACATCATATCTTGAATTTGTTATAACAAGTAAAATGGAATAAGTTGGAAAAAGAGAAATGTCTTATTTATCAATTACAGATGATATACATATAAGTATAGTCTCTGAAAAGTAGTATTTAATTATAAGAAAATGATAGCAGATGATAACTTGTTTTTATTTCAAATACAACTAATATGATAAAGATTTGACTTTATCTCCCTTAATAATAATTAGATAAAGATTTGACTTTATCTTCCTTAATACTAACCCACAAGATAACAATGCCATTTAGCACTGTTAGCTTGCTCAATTATATGGAAAAGAAGACTTCGAGATCACCTTAGTAAGAAGATCGACTAGTTGATCTTTAGAGGAAACACGTGTAACAGACATCTTTCGTTGAGCTACCAATTGATAAACAAAATACATATCTATTTTAATGTACTTCAATTTATAGTGATAGAAAACATTAGAGTAATTATAAGTGGTACCAATATTGTCACATTATAGAAAAGTAATAAAGGTAAGAATTTGCAAATTTTGAAATATATATTAAATCCATTGTGATTCAGAGAAAATAATTACTATAGCTCTATATTACACCTTCGTAGAAGATCTTGCTAATAATATTTGTTTCTTTGAACTCTATGACACTAAATTTGGTCCAATAAAGAAAATATAACCACTTTTTGGTGTCCTACCATCTTAATTACAAGCCTAGTTGACATAAAAAAATATAAAGACAAATGCTTGTATGGTTGAAACATAAGGCTATAAGAAATCATTCCTTTTAAATATTGAAGTAAACATTTCAAAATAGACCAATGAACATCATTTGGATAATACATAAATTGAGAAAACTTGTTCACCCTGAAGGCTATATCAAGTGTTATAAAAGATAAATATTGAAGAGCCTCTATAACTTTTGTAAGTGGAGACATTAACTAGTTGATTGGTAGTAGATTTTTTGGAGGGAGAACAAATAAAAGGTAATCTCATCATGGTGTTAGCCTATAGACTCGATTAAGCTCTCGAATCCTCAATTTCTCTAAAGCAGGCAAAACTAATAAGCTTTAGAAATGCCCTGATGTCCACTATAACCTAGAATAGGCTCTCTAAGTTCAATGGTGAAGACATATTAGGTACTAAGAAAGAACTGACTTAGGCCACTTACTCATAAGCTCCGAATGAGTAACCTAAAGGTATGAGATCCTAGATTAGTTGATTAAGTATCCTGACAAATTCAACTAACCTATTGTTACTTTCAGGAATCACTATTGACTATTTCATATCACATGCTTAACCTTAGCCTTCTTATTAGAAATTTACCTTAAAGGTGATCAAGCCTAAAAGCAACTCCTAATTCATGCTATTTATCCTAAACCCCAAACCAACCTAGACTTATAAGCACCAATTCAAGACAAGTTCAACTCCATTCTCACAATTTCCATCCTTTCATCCTTATAATATCTCCAAACCCCTAAGTAGTCTAGCCACACATGTTCATATTAAACAAAATAGACATTAAATAAACAAAACTCATACTTAATTAAATAAAACCAAGGTTGGAAATTATAAACAAAGTAATAAAAACGAAAATTCAACACTAACTTAATAGAAATCAAAACTCTTTATGCTAACAAATAACTAATCATAACCCAAATTACAAAATCTAAACTAATTACATCAAAATAAAATTCCAACACACATAACTTGCACAAAACCTAAATTAATTGATCATGAACCTAAGAACATGCGTAAATCCTAACTATTAAGCACAAATTAATCAAAAGTGTCACAAATAAGCAAAAACCCATAACATAAACCATTAAACATCCAAATATCTAATAAATTCAGACCTGAAAAAGCACATAAATAAGCTCAAACAACCAAAATTAAATCTGAAAAATTGAAGGAATAAACATGCATTGATATAACATAAAGTTCCTTACAAAAATCATAAATTTCAACTACAAAATCCATTAAACATTCATTCTAAATATTCTAGAACATGTAAAAATATGATTAGCATTAAGGAAGCTTTAAACTAATAGAATGAATATTAATAGATTTGGACATCTGAAAATAAAGCATTGAAACTAAAAGAGAATAGCTAAAATTAAGGAAAGTAACGAATGAACAAAATACTATATCTAAAAAGTAAAGAAAGTATTGAAGCCGTCACAATAATCTCTTTGCTTCTCATTCTCTCTTCTTGTAGTTTTCCCAAAAGTGTTAGATTGGTGAGCACGTTTCTGGGTCATTTCTCTTTATTTAGTATTTTCGATTTAGGGTAAATCTTATGGTTTTAATGTGCCTAAAAAGTTCAAAAAGTCCTTTAAAAACTTAAGTTTGAAAGGCTGTATGCATCTTTTGTCGTGCATGCCATGATCGCCGCCCATAGTGGCTTAATCATGGTTTAAGAATTTGCTCTCTATCACGATCGTGGCATAGGATCATGTTAGACCCACCAGGCTTTTGTCGCGATCTAATTTTGCTTCAAACTTTGTCAAACTTCTTCCTTTTAGCATATATTTGTGTGCAACCTTTTAGTCTGTATGTAAACACAAAATGAATACAAATTGAGTGTTTAAACACAAAAATAGGATTAACAAGACATTGAATGCATAAGAAAATATAAGATAATTCAATCCTATCAATACTCAAAGGGGTAAAATTGAATTTATGTATATTTTCAATCTCAAGTATCTTGCAAAGTAATGCTATTGAGAAAAAAAAAAGATGACCCTAAAAGTTAATTACTTTAACACCCAGAAAAAATAAAGTGGAGCTAGATCTTCCAGGAAAAACATATGTGATAGCTGAGTAATAGAAAATTAAAAAATTTTAGAATTATTACCCATGACTAGAATGTCATCTACATAAACCAACATAAAGCAAGTGGTGGGTGTCAAACCAGCAAAAATAAATTCCTACTCTAGAACACTTAAGCGAGTAAAGTGGTGAATAGGGTCGAACCACAAAGACTAATGTAGTAATTATTTATTTGTGTGAAAAAATAAAAATAAAAAATAAAAAGAATTGATTTGGGGATGATTAATTTTAAAACACAAAATCACGCAGAAAGAAATTAAAAATAAAGATTGAAAATAATATAAAGTAAAGCCTAGCCAAGGTACTCTCCCATTTGATACTGTAATTTGATCATAGATTCAAAAATAAAAATTTCGTTCACTCTTATGGACAAAGTTATAGCAAATAGTGAACAACACATATCAACCAATCCATTCATAATTATTCGATAACCCCAAGTAAAGCTCCGCAGATTATTACCCTAACCAATTAGACTATTCCTGAGTAAAGCTCCACAGAATATAACCTATGGTAGCAGTAAGCTCTAATGGACCTTTATCTTAGTCAACAGAATCGGAAAAGTCGTAATCTATTTAGAATAAATTATTCAATCTCATTAATTTCTTAATTGAAATTAATTCGCCACTTCGATAGACAACAATCACAGATTAACTAATCTATTCGGCATTTTATTATCAAGTCAATCAATTAACAGGCCTCATTAATCAACAAACCTGGCAATAATAAATCAATTAAAACACGGAGATTAGATAAACATAAGAGATAAACGAAAACAATTAAATTAAAGGAGTCTTACAAACTACATAAATCAAACGTAAAGTACCTTATCTAGTGTTCAAAGATTAGCCACACATAGCTATATTAAAAGATAAAACTGATTGAGAAGATCGTCCCTTCTAAAATTTTTGTTGTCGTCACCTTCTTTGAGCTGATTCTAAAATCACGTCCTTTTCTAAAAGTGTTATCGTTGATTCTCTTTTTCTTCCCCAAAGTGCTGCCCAAAAAAAATAAGCGCTGTTGTCGTCCTCTTCCTTGCTTGTAAAACACGTTCTCTTTTTTTCTTTTTTTCCCAGTACTGCCTAAAAAAAAACGCTGCTGTCGTCCTCTTCCTTTCTTGTAAAACATGTTCTCTTTTTTCCTTTTTTTTCCTAGTGCTGTCGCCAACCTCTCTTTTTGTTTCTATTTTAAGGTTCTGCTGCCCCCTTTTCATGAGTCTAGGTCTTCTTTTTGTCAATAAATGAAGTGGGCCCCTCCCATAATGGTCTAGACTTTTTTAATAAATAAAGTGGGGCCCAATTAAATGTCAAAATAAGACTTCAATGGCTACAAGAAAACTTGACTTAATCTAACACAAAAGGGCTGTTCAATTGAGGCCCAAATCCCAAGGTAACTAAGTCAAAATTCGCAGGTAGCAATCTGCCAGCTTTGTGTCACCTTCAACATGGT
>JANSVA010000004.1:33177859-33193746 GCA_025504915.1 Erythroxylum reticulatum
GGAAAATGTCATGCATGCATGTACAAACATATTATGAGCAAATATTCACTATTTATTATTCATGTGCATATATGAATTCATGAATATATCTGAAACACTTTCAATGATTCTAATCCATTCAAAATGACCAAAATACCCTTTCCAATTGGTGAGGAGATGTTACATATCCACATAAGTTTAATAGACCAAGAACAAATTTGTAAATAGTTACAAAATATTTATGAAGAAAAAAGACATAAAATTGGATATATACATCTTTCTACAATTCAAATTTTATTAAATTCTACCTTTTAAGAAGGAATAGATTCTCCTATTAGAATGACTATAATTGACGAAAGTATGATTGATTTAAAAGATCAAGTAATAGGAATTATGAATGAAAATTTAGCTTATAGAAAAATTAAATTTAATACCCGGCTTAAATTAGGAATTCCTTTATGATCACAAAATTTAGATGAAATATTTACTGTAGCTTATAAATTTTATCGCGAAAATTTAATGACAAAAACGAAATAATATCCTTTTTCAATTAAATTAGCTATGCTTTAACTAATTCTCATCATAATATTGAATTTAAAAATACAGATCAAATTTATGTCGATCAATTATTTAATGAAAAAAGTTAAAGTAGGAATAAATCTAAGAACTAGTTTAAGAGAATTACCAAATATCAATTATCCTATAAAATTACAAAATATATCAAGTTCTTATGATGTACCTCGTTTATCTTTAAGTGGAAATAAATTAGTTAAATAAGAATCTAACCTTTTAAGATCATATTCTATAAGATTAGAAAAACTTATTAGGTTTACTGAACTTAGAATATCTAATAAAGAGATAAACGAAATATCTAATAAAGAGATAAACAAAAATTCAAAGCAATTAGTTGAAGAATTAATTAATATTAAGAAACAAATTTAAGAATTAAAAGTCATTTTCAGAATACATTATGAGTGTCACTAAACAATTATCTGAATTATTAGACAAACAACTTAATATTGAAAACCAATTAAAAGAAATAATACAACTATTAAATCAAAATTATCAATCACATCAATTTAATGAAATCACTTAAGTTTATAAAACATTCGAATCTTTAATTAAATGCTAAAAAAATAGTATATCCAATAGACAAAAGACTATAAAAATAGAAAAATTAATAACAAAAATGTTGGATCAAAAATTGGTATCAGAGCTCATCCAATGTATTACATGGCATTAAACAACACCTTCAATTTCAACAAGCTATCTTTCGTGACCACCGCTCGAAAGAAAGTCCAAAATTAATCAGTGGTTTTGGAATATACAAAACCACATATGGCTTTATAGGGCAATGGAAAACAGTTTATCACTTTATCTGGACTGTAATAGGGCTGGATTTTACTGTATATGTACATCTGAATAATGTTTAATTTTGGTACCCATATAAGTTCAGAAATAATCTTTGCAGTTTGTATTAAGAAAACATTAACAATTTACATGCCAGCTTTCGGGTAGTCACTCTCTTCATGTTGAAGTTTATATTTTAAACAGAAAAAACACGAAGGGCCTAACCGTGGCTCCAAACCTAGTCACAAGATCTTTCATGTCTTCTTGATGTCCCATCAAAAGCCAGACACAAAATTCCAATACTTTCAATTTTCTGGTCTGTAGTTTGCTGCACACTTTTAAGGACCATGGAAAAACTACGATTTAGCTATATTTATTAGTCACTTTACGAACAATTATAATATGCTTAAGTCTATTTTTTCGATCATGTCATTTTACAAGAGAAGTATTTTCTTTTAAGTTTTGATGTTGGTTATGGTCCTTTTTTATTTTTGATTGGCGGATTAATGAACCAATATTTGCATATATCAAAAGGAAATGCAAGGTTTAAGGATGTCCCGGACAATGTTGTGGGAGCAAGGAGTAGCGAGAGAAGCAAAGCATCTGTAATAAACTGATGACTTTGGGATCATTTCTTCTGGCGATTACTAAGTTTGACAACTAACAAATACGTACAACACTGGCTGACTGTAAACTACATTTATTTTTGCATACATAAATTTATCCAAACCTTTTACCAAACTTTGCTTATTACATAGCATAAGTTGCTTTTAGATACTCTGCAATTTCTGCACTTTCAAAAAACTTCACCCCAGTATTTGGATCTTCCAAATAAGGTGCCTGTCAACAAGAATCAAAGAAATCACTACTTACAATGTTCAGATATCAATGAGCTTGTATTTCCTACTGCATATCAAATTTATGTCTGATTTGCATATATAAAGATATAAGTACCTGGAAATGTCCAGTTTTATCATATAATATCTGCCTTTTGGGGCTGCCACGAGCACAACTAGAATAAACAAAAGAATCTTATCAAATGTTTGTCTCAGTAAAATTTCGCGTCCCTATTCACTTCTAGACATTAATAAGCGGAACTGATAGAAGCAGCCTCCACATGAAAATGAGGAACAAAAGCTTGTAGTCTTGCCAATCATATTGTGTAACAAAATTAGAAAGCATGAGATCAATTATGCTGAAAAGGTATGGGACAATATTAGAAAAAAAGGGAGATATCGAAGTGTGAACTTGCATAATCTGGATGTAAAATTTGCATGTCTCTTCAAAGTTTCACTAAAAGCACAAAAATTGCTAAATCATAGTTTTTCCATTGACTGCTGAAAGAGCTACACTTATGTTTATTATTTCAACCATATGCCACGTGACAGACCCTCACCAAAAATGACTAGGCAGAAACAAATCAGAAATAACGGAGTCTTTCATCTCATTTAAGAAAATGTAGACCTTAAATGGAAGATAGGAAAAAATGGCAACTTTCATATCATACCTACGATAAAGATGTGGTAGTTCTAACTCTACAAGTACTTCTCGAACAATTTTGCAGAATGGGGAACCCTGGCAGAGAACAAAAAATAACTTTAGCCTCTGTAGAGTACAGTGATGCTCAATATGCCAGCCATATTTAAGCAAATCTCAGGTCATGGAAATCCCATATTTTAAATTCAGACAACGAACAGAAAAAGAAAAGAGGAAAGTAAAAGAACTAAAGACATCAAAATCTGCCAGAGTATTAAGGATGAACAAACCTCATAGGCCCAGACTTCAAGTGGTTTGGGTGGCAGTTTCGATTTTGTATAGGTTGATCCCTGTACCAAAACCAAAAGGACAACAGCAAGCCACTGTCTTAATGATACTTAGATTATCAACTAAGACTTTGAAGCAATTGGTAAGACAAAAACTTATAAGCTAAGAAAAACAAAATATAGATACAAATCTCAGAAACATTTTTCCAATACTCACACACAAATTCACAAAAGTGAAAATTCAAAAGTGTTACCTTTCCCATACGGCCAATCATAGCAAAGCCTGCAGTCAAAGTCTGCACGGGGACGTCTCATCAACCAAAATACATTTATGAGAATTAAATTCCATGAAGAATAGCGGAAGATTTATATACAAACCGTTAGAGGACCAAGTGATAGCATGAGAGGAATGCTCCCATCACCTAAGAGAAAAAAATGGAGGAGAAATTGAATAGAGAAAGTTGAGGAGAACAACAATTTTAGAGTATGAGGAACAACTATTCAATATCTTGAGAAACAAAATTCCTAGTTTAAATAGTCAAAAGATAGAAACAAACCATATTTCCCAACCAAATATTTTATTATGTCATCTGATTCATACATTGCAGCTCCAGTATTTGGATCCACCTGCACTCAATAAGGACTTCTGAACCTTAGCTTTCCACAAGGCAGATCCCAAAAGCATGAAAATTGAGATGCCTGCATGATTAAATTGCTAATAATGACAGCAATATGAATAACAATTTAATAACCCATATCTTAGTAAAATGGGAATATGACACTTGACTCCAGATTACCAGCTAAAGCATGCATTTAACTTGAAAATCCATAGCATTTATTTGATTTCCATTTGCATCCTTTCTGCACTGCATACTGGCCTCAGCCCACAACTTCTATGCAGCTATCAATACTTTTCCATCGTAAACCAACTAGATTTTACATGTTTCTTCTATAATGGCAAACTAACTAAGTTGTTTAAAACTGAAAGTTTGATGACTATAACCATAATTTTCAGAGAGTAAGGTTTTGGCAGTGTTGTTTGCGGCCACACTCTCTGGATTTCATTGGCCTCTTGTGAAACTAGTATCAGCATATAAATCATAATCCTTTAACAATTCCATTGGTAATCTCCTACCAACAAAAAGGTGGACAAGTAACTTGCTAAGCAATTTCCTCACTCAATAACTAGATTAATGTTTTACTAGCCCAATGACAAATTACAACAGAATGCAGAACTAATGCAAGGTTATTTTATTGTTATTCACCTGAAGAGAGTTCTTAAATGGAAGAATGAGAAAGGAAGCATTAAAGCAGAGTAAAGCCAAACCATGTAAGGGAATTGTTGTTTTCCACCCAGCTGAGCAGCCTTGGGTCGAAAAGTAGGACCGTTTTTCGGACAAGGATAAAACAGAACATCAAGATCTAACACTGAAACAATTTCTCTAACCTGAAAATTTTAAAAAGACATTCAACAATGAAAAGCAACTTCAGAGACACAATACTAATAGGCTATTAATTAGCAGAAACTGTTTTGTGTCTTTTAGGATGCATTACCTTTCTGCAAAACGGGCAGCTGAAGTTTACAAGCACACGATCCATCAAAATCCAGAAATTGAAGAAATAAGTACAATCATTCAAAATCAATTAATCAAATTCAAACTCAAAAGGGAATAACAAAATTTAAATATGTAGGGATTATTTTATCAAGCAAAGTCTCCATCTAAATGGAATCTGTCAATGATATTATATAGAAATGATCAGGTTAGTTTGAATACATACCCTTCAAACTCATATAGTTCAATAGGTTTTTCTGGGCGAGGGCCTAACTTTGATGTCTCCTTTACCTTTCTACCTGTAGAATGCAAATATAAAATGAACATTTCAGGAAACAAAAGCCCAAAGTCCAAGCACATCAACCTGTCTTTATAAAAATCTATCATATTGCCCTATTTTGCCTCCTATCCAAAGTTTCACAATTTTCTATGAGCAGTTCGACGTTATAAATTTGCACAAGACCATGTTTTAGTGAAGAAAAAATTTGCCAGATACCAGCTACTTCAAGAGAATATTGGCCAGGTGGAATCTCATCCTTGGAAACAAAAGACACGGAGTACCTGCCATATCATTTGATGCCAAGACAAGAATTATCAGAAACATGTTTGTAGCTACATCAATTCAAACATTATAAGGTATGAAATGGTAGTTTCTGTTTATCATTTCAATCTTGGGTTTTTAGATGTTGATTTCACAATATTTTTCATTATATCCATTTGCCTATGATGGTAATTGTTGTATGTGATTTTCCAATATCAATTATTATATATTCAAATTTGAGGAAGGGAGAGAAAAAGAAAGAGAGGGAAAATGGTAGATGTAAGTGTACGAGATGTATGATCTGTAAGTAACCGAGACTCGTATCAATATTATCCCTTTATGCCTGTTCCTGTCCAAGATTATTGAACTTGAAACCACAAATCTCCAATCACATGTCTGAAAAATTCCTGTGGATATTATTCTAGAAATTGCATCTCCCTATTATTCCATCTTTTGTGCATTGGAAATTCTTCAGCTAAACATTGTCATGGCGATAGATAGATGATCTCTCTGCCTCCAAATTACCAATGTATCTTTTCTTAGTCAAAGAGCATAGAAAGTTGAATTGCACAGCCTATCACTTAGTCATAGTACATATAAGTTCAATCTCGTTAAAAATTCCCCAAGAGAACAACAGTTCTAAACAGGAAAAAGTTATAGGATTGGCAACAACAACTGCTTCATATTTGCAATCAATTCTACTCAATCTGCAGTTATTCGAAACTTTTAACAGGATTTCTAAGGAACAACTATTAACAAAATAGAAAGAGCATACCCAGATACAAAAACGCCAGTGCCCAAACGGAAGATCAAAGCCAGAGAAGCTCCAACGATATCCCAAGTCTTGTCAGGCCTCACCGCGAAACGCTTTGGCTCCGGCGGTTTAAACCCAGTTGGGGCAGCAAATGACGTCTCCAGCTTTTGACTATCTTTGATGCTGCTGCTAGTTGAAGTAGAAGAAGAAACAGAAACAGGAGTCTCTGAGGTAGCTCTGATGATGGAAATCAATTTTTTGGGTATTTTCCGGTTGCCTAAAGCTGGTCGGAGAGTGGGAGGTTGACTGATGTTGAGAACTCCGGCCATGGTTTCTCAACGAAGAGGAGGGTTTAATTAGAAGAACAGGCACGTAAAACAGTAAGATATTTATTAAAGTGGCTGGCAACTATTGACAGTTGATTATCGAAATGTTCTTTCAGTTACATAGAAACAGTGAAGACTCGAAGAGTGTTGTGGTTCATGGTAGTACTTGGACACTTAAAGAGCGTGACAGGTTAATCAGTTAAGGCGCCTCATTTCGATCACATTTTAATCGAGATATTTATCATTATTTCCTGGAGATGGACATTCTCTACGAACATGACAGGCAATTAGTTCCATGCGCTGGAACTTGTAACACCACGGACAAAGAATCCCAATCCAATTTTGTAAATAAATCTCAAAGTTGCTCAAGCACAAGCTCACGAGTTGATGAATCTTTATTTATATATTTTATGAGAAGTAGTTTTCTTTAGTCTTTTGTATCTTATTAATGGAAATGATTTATCACAAATAGAAAAATTCAAATAACAGAAGTCTTTGGGATTATAAAAATTAATAGCGCAAGTGTCCAAGAGCGGAACTATAAAGAGAAAGGGAGTCATAACGATGATGATGCTCGGGCTCTACTACTAGAAAAATGTGATAGTAGTGGTAATCTCAGCAAGGCATTAACTCGTATGTGTAAGTATGTGGTAAACTCAGCAAGGCATTAACTCGTATGTGGTAACTTTTAGTCGCAACCACTATAGTTGCAACACCTAGTGTTTCACCTAGCCTAGCTTTTTTATGCTATTTATTCTCCTAGCCTGCTTTTTGTACACGTGTGGAAAATCACCAAAAGTTTAATCAATAACAAAACTTCTTTCTTCCTCCATTATCTCTTTTCTTTATGGCATCAGAGCACGAAGCATGAACGCAAAATTCTCTTCGATTCACACACATCACCATGTCTACCAATAACCTTCTCTCGAATGGTTCCGTAAGCATCAATCTATCAAATTTTTTCACAGTCAAACTCTCGCAAGATAGCTATATCATATGGCAAGAATAGTCAAAGGAATGACCATTTGTCATAAAGTCGGGGGTTTTCTCACCGAACAAAATCAACCTCCAAAACACTACAAAACTATAACCAATAAAGCCTCCAGCACAGGAAAAGCTACCATAATAATCAAAGATGAAGCCTCCTCTGTCATCGACGATTCCAAGGAAGTCGAAGAAATCAAAGAATTCACTGCCTGACAGTAAACAAATCTAACACTGCGAGGCCTCTTGATCGCAACGTTGGCTCCTGAAGTGCTTTGTCTTGCTATCGGACATGAGACGTCCAAAGAATTGTGGGACACTCTCGAACAATTATTCACCAGTTCATCGTTGGAGCGAGAGTTCACACTCCAGCAACAGCTCAATTGCATTCGGAAGTATCCACCACATCCATGAACAACTACCTTTGCTCCTACAAGTCAATTTGCAATAAACTAACAATCATTGGTAAGCCAGTTTTAGAGAGATAAAGTTTATTATCTATTGATGAGCCTTTGACAGAATTATAAAGATTTAATCACGGCCATGTTAAAGCCACCTCTGCCCACTTTTACTGATTGTGTTTCACAAGTTACTGCTTACGAGGAAAGGGATATTTATTTCTCAACTAATGGTGGCTCGAACTATGCAGTCACTGCACAACGAAACTATCGATCCGACAAGGAAAGAAACCAGAATTTTACCGTCTCTAATCCAGTGCAGCCTAAGTTCTTGTCGCAAGATAAAGGCTTCTATCCTACGACTGACTCCTCATTCAACAAGCCAGCTTCCACTCAGCAGGACTTACTTGGCTCCTGCAGCAACGCCAACCACAGGGTGGTCCTTCACGCGGTGACTACCGCTGCCAGTCCAAGCCACTACCACCTGGATGCCATCGTATGACTCCAAAAAAGTGAGAGATGTATAAGAATGAAACATGCCAACTTTATGGGAAATAAGGACACATTTCTAAGATTTGCTGGGACTATCAACGTAATTCTGGAGGAAATAACTTTGATATTCCTCAAGCGCTAGCATCCCTGACTCTTGACCCCTCACTTTCGGACATCGAATGGATTACAGATACCAATGCATCGAACTATATGTCTCACAACTCAGGTATTTTTCTCCACTCTTCAAAGGTATTTTGGTAATGAATATGCTGTAGTTGGAAACAGTTCTACACTTGAGAAACAAGGTATTGGTGAAATTCCCATTAGCGATGGTAAGAACAAGACACTTCTTAAGGATGTTTTACTAGTTTTGAAATTGACACGAAATTTGCTCTTCATTCGGTAACTCACCATGCAAAATAATACATCTCATGATTTTACTGACGACTTTTTTTAAGTGAAGAAGCGACAAATCGGGAAGACACTTTTGATAGGACAACGTAAAGGAGAATTTTATGTCCTCCCTAAAATACACTCTGCTTTGTTTGTTCGCACTAAGTCTGTTAGTGACATTAGATGGCATTAATGCCTTGGACATCCTCAATTTTCTAGTTTGCAAATTTTAACTTCAAATGGTTCTATTTCTACAAGGTCTCTTATTAGAATCAAAGAATTATATATTGGTTGCTATTTAGGCAAATTTGCTAAACATTCTTTTCCTTTATTTGAAAATAATGCTAATGAACCCTTTGCAAAGATTCATTGTGACCTCTGGGGTCTTGCACCTAGTACTTCTATTGGCAATTTTTGTTATTATGCTTTATTTGTTGATGATTTTTCTCGTTATATGTGGTTTACTCTAATGAAAACTAATGGTGATTTTGTCAATGTTTTCCTTGCTTTTAAACAATATGTTCTTCGCCAATTTGACAAACACATCAAAGTGTTTTACTCAAATAATGGAGGTGAATTCATCAATCAGAAGCTAGATGCTCACTTTCAAAATGCCGGAATCCTGAACCAACTTTCCTGTACCCCACACACCAGAACAAATGGGTCACATAGAACGTCGTCATCGTGTCATTTGCAAACATGGCATGACTATGATATTCCAGAGTGATGTTCCAAATTTCCTATGGATCGAGTCTTTTGTCACTGCAATTTATTTAATTAATAGACTGTCCTCTTCAGCTTTAAGGTCCGAAACCCTATATTACAAACTTCATAGAAAACATCCTAACTATGATTTTCTTCATGTCTTTTGTTACAGGAGTTATCCTTATATGTGGGATACTAAGAAAAACAAATTCAACCCAAAATTGGCTCCTTTTATTTTCGTGGGTTATGGTGAAAGACAAAACAGATTTAAGTGCTATCAACCTTAAACTAAAAAAATCCTTGTGTCTAGCCATATGGCAAAAGTATCTTTCTGTACAAGGACAATTCTCACCGTAATATCACTCCTCCCAGCGCCTTCCTTGACAATATTCCTTTCATCGATCATAAACCTACATTAGATTCCTCTCTAGCTGCTATTGTGTAATTTCCTCCGCTACTGCCCATGCCAACCGACAACATCAACATTGCACCACCTAACTCTGCAATGCCATCACTCAACTCACCAGGGCCTACAGCGATGAGCTCTCCACTGCACCATAATACAACATCTGAAACCTCATCATCGATAATTGTGACTGCTTCCGTCGAGCACGCCCCTCTAAGGTCCTCCAGTGTCGCGGCGCCATCTGCTCCAGAACACTCATCCAACTCTACATCTATTTTAGTTTCTAACGATTCTCCCTTAATTTCCTCTAATTATTCATCTTTTGATGTTTCAAGTCCTTCATTCTCTCTAACTCCACTGGCAATGCATCCTATGACCACTCGTCGTCACACCAACATAGTCAAATCGAACCCTAAATATGCACTCATAATGTCATATGCTCACATTCAATTAATTCCCAACTCCACCAACTCTGCTCTCAATCACGAAGGTTGGTATAGTGCCATGGTCGAGGAACTCCACGCCCTTCAAGACAACAACATCTGGACACTCATCGAACGACATCCTCACATGCATGTTTGGACGCAAATGGGTCTATAAGAACAAACTTCATGTTGATGGCTCTTTGGAACGTCTTAAGGCCCTTCTTGTTGCCAAGCGATTTCATCAAATAGATGGAGTTGGCTTTTATGAAACATACTCTCCTATCATTAAACCAGGTACATTGTGGTTACTTTTAAGTATTGCTCTTATCAAAAATTAGCAAGTTCGTCAATTAGACGTCAAAAATGCTTTTCTCTATGGTTATATAACTGAATAAATCTACATGGAATAACCACTGAGATTTCATGATGCCCTATCCCTAACACATGCTTGAAAGCTTCATCATACTTTTTATGGATTGAAACAAGCCTCCCGTACTTGGTTTGATCGTTTGAGCTAAACTTGGCTTTTGGTGTAATTTTGTATATTCATCTCTTTTTGTTGTAAATACTTAGTATGATATTATTATTTTAATTTTATATGTTGATGACATGCTCGTCACTGGATCTAATGAAAATCTCATTAACCACTTTGATCATTTATTACATACAAAATTTTCCATAAAAGATTTAGGACCAATACATCACTTCCTTAGTGTTGAAATTATCACAATGATCATGGTTTCCTATTTCTTCAGTCTCATTTCGCTTCTACCATACTAGACAAGTTAGATATGATCGATTGCAAACCGTTATATACATTGATATCCTTTAAAAAAATTTTGCTGTCCAAGAGCCCTACTTTCGATGATCTAACCCACTATTGCGCTCTCATTGGATCGCTTCAATATCTCATGTTCACTTGACTTGACATTGCCTTCGCAGTAAATTTTGTAGCACAATTTTCTCAAATCCCTGCTTTATTTAGCTTATCATTAGTCAAATGCATCTTGGATTATATAAAAGGAACAATTACCTTTAGTGTGCAATTTATAGCAGACTCTACACTTGATCTGTGTGCTTTCTCTGAAGTAGACTGGGGAGGTTGTCCTACCATATACCATAGGTTACTACACTTTTCTTGAACACAACCTCATTTCTTGATGTGCTAAGAAACAACCCACAATGTCTCGTTCCAGTATAGAAGTAGAGTATCGTGCCATGGCTTATAACACAGCAGAGCTAACTTAACTCTCCTATCTACTTCGAGATTACGACGTCTCCATCTCTACACCACCAATGTTTTTGTGTGACAATCTCAATGCTCTTAACATGACTATCAACCCCACTGTCTTTTATGTAAGCACCAAACATATCGAGATCGATTATCATTATGTATAAGAGCATGTTGTGCTGGGATTACTAGTTACTCATCACATTCCTTCTTAGTACCAACTTGCAGACATCTTCACAAAACCACAGTCCAAAGCCTCTCTCTCATTGTTACGTAACAAACTTTGTGTCAAAACTTAGCATAGTTTGAGGGAGGCTAATAACACAAGTGTCCAAGAGCGGAGATATAAGGAGAAAGGGAGTCATAAGGATGATGGTGCTCAAGACGATCCTCTGTTACTAAAAGAATGTGATGGTACTGGTAATCTCAACAAGGCATTAATTCATATATGTGATAAAAGATCGTGCAAGGAAGTTCTGCTATAAAGCCCCATCTCCACATAAAGTGCCGCAGCAAACTTGTAGCTGTAGCTCCTATAGTTGTGACACCTAGGGATTTGCCTAGCCTAGATTTTTGTATGCTATTTATTCTCCTAGCCTCCTTCTTGTACGTGTGTGGAAAAACATCAAAAGTTTAATCAATAACAGAAGTTCCTTCTTCCTCCATTATCTCTTTTCTTTAAAAATGGAGCTTTTTTCTAAAGTTGATGTTTGAATTTTTGGTGGGTTGTGAAGATATGTTGATGTATCAATATCACTGGACACGATTGAATTGGGACATAAGTGGTCTAGTTTAATCACCATTACTGATTACAATATATTTTGAATTGGCAAATGCCAAAATGATAAAAAAATTATTAATTAGTTGAGACTCACTTTGAAATTTCATGAATTTTAATTTTGTGATTTGAGTTTAAATTTAATCTTTTTCAAAGTTTGTGACTTGAGCTGAATTAGGTCTAGTTTGTTTAATTTTAAAACTTAATCGAATTGAGGCAAATTTGGTCATATTAGATAAATTTTGATATTAAAAATATTTTAATTTTTAAGAATATTTTCCAATCATGTTTGTATAAATAAAAAACTAATAAAATATTATCTAAATAAGGAGAAATTATAAACATTTAATTAAGCATTAACAACATAAATGCAAAAGCAATCTAACATCATAAAAACATAAGAATTCATATACATGTCGTGTATGCATAAAAGTTCCTTATCATTTCACAATAACAAGATTTCTCATAACAATTCATTAAGAAATAAAAATATTAGATAATAATTTTAGCTCTTCATTAATATACGTCTCGACTATATCAGGCCTTCATCAAAATAAACATTAAATATACCAACAATCATGTTAAAGTTAAGACTATCATCATTATTCACACTTTATTTGATTTTAAATAATAACAACACAAAATTTAGTTATAATTGATACAAAACATTGTAATCTCAATCATTGACTATTTGATAAACATTGGCTAGATAAGAAGTCAAAATCCTTAACATTTTCCTTATCTTTATATATTAAAGTGTAACAATTTGCTACATTAAGTTATGAATTAGAGAGTATATTCCATAAAAGATCATATGCAACGTAGTTAATGTAACATCCTGTTACCCATGTTAAGGCTAAAATAGTAAATGTAAAAGATTACTAAGAAATTAGGAAACAAATTTCATGCTCATGCATTACATGATATACACAAACACGTGAATATTGAATCTTTGTGCATAAAAATAATTGTACATGCATTTATTAACAATTTTTGGGTGTAATTGTTTATAAATGTGAGTATATTGAGAAAAGTGGTTTTATAAGTTGAAAATTGCTTTGGTAAGTGTATAATTTGATTTAGAATTTTTGGAATTTTTGGGGGAAATTTTTGGAAATTGTTGGGCACTTTTGAACTAAGAAAATTACTAAGTGACAAAACAATTGTTAAACGGTAGTAGAAATTACTGTCCAATGGCAATGGAAATTTTGATAAATGACTTTAAGATTTATTGACAAGTGCCATGGAAAATTGGGGAACAAATGGAGTAGAAATTGAAGTTGATGGGACTAGTTAAACGAAAGAACCAATCAAATACTTTAGAAATGGGACATCTGCCAAATGACAAATATCACTTGCCAAACAATGCCTTAAGCCCACTACTCTTTTAATTAAAAGCCCCCTCGCCTTTTTGGTTTTGTCATTCACGATGCTCTCTCTTAAAGAGCTATTGGAGTTTATTTTTGTTCTCTCCATTTTCGTAGCTTCTCTTCTCCCTCTCTTCTTTATGAGTCTTAACCCTTCAAATATGATCTTTCATGCTACTCTCCCACCTTCCTCTCCTTCATTCTCACTAAAAGACCCCAACCTATTTCCTCCATGAAAGTTGATGATGGTGGAGATGAAAGAGTTAGGGTTGAATGGTGATTTTGAAGATTTGGAAGCTAAACCAACTAAGTTATGCTTTAAAATGGGTATTGTTAAATGAAACTAAAATGATGAGAAATATGAGATTGATGACTTAATTATGTGAGTTGTGTGTGTGTGGTGTGGATGGTGAAAAATCTATACAAATGTTATGTTTTTGTAATTGTGAATCATTTTCTTATGCACTGTTGAAAACTTTCTTCTTAGGCACTGTAGACATAATCTTCTTATGTTGACCTTCTTTATCTTCTTAGGTGGACCTTCTGTATCTTCTTACGTTGACCTTCCGTATCTTCTTATGTTGACGTTCTGTATCTCCTTATGATGACCTTCTGTATCTTCTTAGGTTGACCTTCTGTATCTTCTTATGTTGACCTTCTGTATCTTCTTAAGTTGACCTTCTGTATCTTCTTATGTTAACCTTCTATATCTTCTTAGGTCTGTATCTTCTTAGGTTGACCTTCTGCATCTTCTTATGTTGACCTTCTGTATCTTTTTATGTTGACCTTCTATATCTTCTTATGTTGACCTTCTGTATCTTCTTATGATGACCTTCTGTATCTTCTTAGGTTGACCTTCTGCATCTTCTTATATTGACCTTCTGTATCTTCCTTGGTTGACCTTCTGCATCTTCTTATGTTGACCTTCTATATCTTCTTATGTTGACCTTCTGTATCTTCTCATGATGACCTTCTGTATCTTCTTAGGTTGACCTTTTGCATCTTTTTATATTGACCTTCTGTATCTTCTTAGGTTGACCTTCTGTATCTTCTTATGTTGACCGTGTATCTTCTTATGTTGACCGTCTTGATCTTTTTATCCACTGTAGACTGAATCGTCTGACCTATGGTTGGGTCCAATTTTGACCCTTTAGATGAAAAAATCTCACTTTGATGTCTTTATAAAAATCGTATATCTATAAGTTATGTTTCAAACCGTCTAAGAATAACCTTAATTAGACATCTATAGAGAAAGTAATGTCAATTGTCCCAAAATAGGTTCAATATGATTGAGGACAAAACCTTGTTTGATTCTTTCGACCATAAACTTTGTTGTTCGACCTCCAAATGAAGTGATTATTAAACCAATGGATTCCTAACACATTTCAATATCTCTACATAAAATTTTATAGCTTTTGATACTGAATTGAAAAAAATATTGCTTGAATCAAATTAAAGGTATTGGATGCAAGAGTATGAATTGGATATTTTGCTGAACATACTTCGATATATTGATGATATCTTTATCTATAGAGCTACTAATGAGATGATTCTTGTTTAAAAATAACCTAGAGACATAGGGATACAATTTGTATGATGAGATTAAATTTGAATTCTATTTCTAGAATTCCATATTTTTAAATTAAAGTTGAGTGTAGGATATTGTTTTAGTTTAGGAATAGTTCAAATTAATTGGAGTATAAGATTTGGAGTATTGAACCAAATTGAATGATCTTGGTTTTATTAGAAACTTAAGAGATAAGAGAGAAATTTTCTAGAGGGAGTATGATCAAATTACATCATTTTCACTTTCTTATTGAACGTGAATAGCAGACCTAAAATAGTGTCTTGGAAAAAAAAAACAGAAAGAAATCCAATAAGAAATGAATTGTGATTTTAATGGTTTTAGTGAGGTGTAAACCTAAGTATGAATTATACTTAGATGAGTCTTGATGTGGGATTGATTTTGTGATGACACTAATGGATAAATACCTGGGATTGCCATTGAGTATGCATTATACTTATTATGTATACACATTTGGGCATAAATGAATGCTTATAACTGTGCAATTATTAATGTGTGTGCATTGTGTGTATTGTATAATTTTAATGTGCAGGATAAACGTCTGCATTCAAACATTTTCAGATCATTGAAGCTAGTGCTAATCTGGAGTGTATTGTGAGTGGACCGGGTTGGTCTTACTTTATTGTTTGTTTTGTTTAAGTTGTGAATTGAATGGTTATCAATTTGAATGTGTTGGTTCCGAACAATATATGTCCGAGGAGTTTGATACATATGAGAACATTGAAGTGCTCCTTATATGTGAATTGGATTGAAATAAGTGTACACAATTTAATTGTTAAATTTCGGACCACAGTTGAATAACCAAGTTGGTTGCTTGATTATGATTTTAGACTATAGTGTTGCGATTTATCTCCTTA
>JANSVA010000004.1:33200354-33211888 GCA_025504915.1 Erythroxylum reticulatum
TGCATGATGATTTTGATTTTGTTATACCGTGAAAGATGTATGACATTTTGATATAATTGAATTGTGATTTTGATCATATTATGCCTTGAAATATGTCATGGCATTTTGTATAAATGAAAAGAAAGAAAAGAGCATGAAAAGTATAAGCATTTGATAAAATGATATTGAGCATAAATTTGATTGTGCTTGGGCGAGAGAGGAACTGTTTCGTAGTTACGTGCACGTCGACGTAAAGCCTTCTCCCGGCTGGCCGCTTGTGGCATACGAAATATGAAAAGTGGATTCATTTTGTTCACGAAGTAAACTTCGGTTTCTCTATCTTGTTCTATAGAACCCTTGAGCCATTTGTTGTGCATTTCATCATTGATTTTTCAAGCGTGATACATAATTGAGCGTTATGTTATGATGGATAAATTAAATGACAAGTTCTTTGTGATGACATCTTGGTAACTACGAGTTGTGAGATTAAATTGTTGAGTATTGAATTGTGTGGAAGAAACAGAGGAGGAGCTTGAAGTAGAAAAGGACATATCTTTTAGCTCAGAGGTAAGTACTTAGTCTATAATTATTGTTAGACGCCAAATTTTTTTTCTAAATTATCTATTACTTGTTTGATTAATCATGATTTATTTTTGCATTTTAGCCCACTAAATTATTGGGCATGAGTAAACATTAGAATTTTGGATAGGAAGATGAGGTCTGATAGTACGGGATTTCAGACTGGGTTTGATGATGATGATGATGGATAGGAAGATGAGGATTAAATTAAAGTATGGTATGGTGTTAAGAGAATTAAGGAGTTAGTAGATGAAATTAAACGAAAGAAGGGTAAATATGGAAAGACTAGTTAAATGGGGGTATAATTGGAAGAAAGGGAATAAATGTTGTCTTAAATTTAGAAGAAGAAGAGAGAAGTGTTGTAAGAAGCTAAGAGAAGAGAGAAAAAAACGTAGAGAAAAAGGAGAAGAAGGAGAAAATCGTGGAAGAAGAGAAAAAGGGAAGAAAGAAGAAGAAAAGAAAAGAAAATCAAGCTTATTAAGGTAAGTTCATCTTTTCTTCTTGCTTTAATGAGAAAGGGATTAGAGAGAGAGAGAATAGGGTTTTGTGTTGGAAATAATGTGAGAAAGAAGATGAACCCAATTTTATTTTTGTGGGTTTTGAATTAGGGTTTTGGCTTTACTAGCTTAGCCAAACTATGGGCAGGTTAAACCTAAGCCCATTTTGTTATTTATTTTGTTTATGTGATTATTGGAGTTTATGAATTTTTGTTGGAACGTTGGTTTGAATGAGATTTGGTTTCTTTGAAGGGAATCAAGAAAACCTTACTCAAGAGCAAGAGGAAAGACAATCTTGAGCTTATATTTTCAACAAAATTAGGTGGGTAATTTAGTTATAGTTATTGTGTGATTGGCAAATTCTTGCCTATGTGTGTGTATATTGATTTGCTTGAAATTGAAATTATTGTGAATGTTTGAAAATGCATGATGAGTTGTGATTGTAAAATGCATGATGAGTTGTGATTATGTTATGCCTTGAAAAAGATTATAACATTTTGTATAAAAGAAAAAGAAGAAAAAAGCGTGAAAATATGAGCATATAATAAAACAAATATGTGTTTTTGTTTGAGAAAGAATGGAACCATTTTGTTCGTCACATGCACGATAATAAGAGCCTTCTCCCGACTACTCGCTTGTGGCATATAAGCTCCAAAAATAGACTCATTCCGTTCATGGTGTAAACTTCAGCTTCTCCATTCTATTTCCATAGAACCCTCGAGCTATTTGTTTGTGCATTTCATTTTTGAATTGTCAAGTATGATGCAATTGAGGGATTTGCTTAATGGCTAAAGTCTGTGTCACGTGATGTGCTTTAACTTGCTTAATTACGAGTTTTTGAGCTAAATTGGTGAATGATTGAATTGTTGGATATATATATATATATACATATGCCTGAATTTGTGACTAATTACTGATGGCTATAAATACATTATCCATTAAGCTTTGTAGGTCATCCTATATTTTACTCCTCAGGTGCAAGTCAAGACGAGTGTTGAGCCTTGCAAGGCATCGGAAAACTCTAAGATAGTTAAAGACTTTTGTAACTAAGTTAGTGACTAGACTTTTGGATAGCTTTATAAGCCTGTCAAACATTGAGCATTCATTTGTATCTGTATTAAGTTTGATGTGTATGTTGATATGTGATTAAACTTATGTATGAACTTCATTTTGATTTAGAAATGAATTGAGAACTGAAGAAGTTTTTAATGTGTATGTGCTTATTTATCTTGTAGTTGCACATTTCATATTTCAAGTTTTTCATAGGGGTAAACTTCGTGTTTTGACTTTAGGGAAAAATATGTAATTACCTAGGTTGAACTGGACAAAAGTGTCTTCTAGAAAGTTTTAGCTTATCTTTCTAGCTTTCCAACGGTATATAGTATGAAATAGTTGGACATCGGAGTTGAGAGATATGAGGATCAGAATTTTGTGATGTTGTATAGGGTGGACATACAGGACAGTTACATTGATTGGAAATTTTGACCCTCTTGGAGGCAAAATATGTTTTATGGGTCTACATGCTTTCCAACTGTATATAGTATGCAATTTTTGGATATCAGAATTGAAAGTTATGATCATTACAAGTTAGGATGTCGCAGAGGTGCGAAACAGCTTCAGTTGCAATCGCACCAAGCCCCCTTACAATCGCACACACCCTCCCTATGATCACACATATCCTCCTTGCAATCGCACCTTCATCCATGTGATCGTGCTTTTGTTCCTTGTGAGCGTACCTGAAGGTTTTTCCAGCTCTGAACATGGTCGACTCTTTTGGCCATAACTTTGTCGTCCAACATCCAAATGACCTGGTTTTTGAAGAAATAGTTTCCTAACACATTATCTATCTATGCACAAAAATTTATAGCATTTGGAGTTGATTTGAAAAAGATGTATTGAATCAAAATAAGGGTATCGATTGGAAGAGTATGAATTGGGAATTTTACTGAACATACTTCAGTTTTTTAATGATAGCTTGGTCTGTAGATCTCCGAATGAGATGATTCTTAATTCTAAATAAACTATAGACATGGAGATACAAATTTTCTGAAGAAGTCAATTTGAAATTTTGGTTTGAATATTTCCAAAATTTTCTCTGAATTTTAAGCAATGATTTGGATTATGGTGACTGACTGTGTGGGCACACCACTCTTGTGGGATGATGATTAATGGGATTTCATTGAAATAACCCTACGAAGCCATAAAGACCACATTTTTTAAATCAGAATGTTGGGCTTCAGAAATGGAGTCCAACATTATTTTGGTATCAGAGCGATAATTGGTCTCCGAAAATAGGGCCCAACAATTATTTTCGAGACTAACACTTCACCTTTACCTAGCAGGTTGGAAGAATTAAACGAAGAAGAAAAATGCGAAGAGTCATTTGAATTATTTCAAAAGAGTGAGGACTTAGTAGAGATGAAGAATCTGAAGATAGGGAAGACGTTGAAGGTGAACAATTATCAACCAAGGACCTATTCAAAAGAACCTCACATGGAGCAGCCGCATGTGACACCTGAAGATGATAGTTTTGTCACGTAAGGAGGAAACATGAAGTCAAGCCAATGACCCTAAACAAAGGCGCTTTGTAGGAGGCAACCCAAGGGAAGTAAATTATTTTCTTTTACATTTCCACATTACTTTTTATATGCATGTGTGTTTTTGAATTTGTTTGTTTTATTTTTTTAAAATTTTCAATCAAAATAAGAGAAAGAATAAAACAAACAAATAAACAGTTTCTCGTTTCCTGTTGCTTCTAGGATTATATAATCATAATTAGAGTGTGAATTGACTAGAGAATTTTATAGCAACTTTAGCATATATTTTTACTTTTGTAATTGATTAATATGCATTATCTTTTGAAGAGTAGTGACTAGTGGTAGACAAAGCCGGTGAGATTTTGAGCCTTATTTGATTGATACATCTATATCAATCTCATTGTCTTTTGATAATGTGTGACCCTCATGACATGTACATCTTAACTTTGCTTTGAGTTTCTATTTAATACCTTAATATGGAAATGATTAGGCATTCTTTGTTTTATAAGCTACATTAGCCAAATAGCCTACCCTATTAATATGATTTTTCCCTTGTTAAGCCCTCTTTGAGCCTTATTAGCCTTTATTTTTGTATCAACTACATTACATACTTTATACTTAACCACATTTCCTACCCAAGTCATAAAGCTAGTGGAACATTTGTGATTGTTGAGTTTGTGGATGTATAAAATTCTAAGTATGGGGGTGTACATATGTGTAGATTGGCTATAATTATTTTATGTCTTATTATTGAAATTCCTATGTTAATTTAGTTTCTTTTAATGTTTATAAAAAAGGGGAAAAGAAAGAAAAAAAGATAAATAAATTTTTAAATAAATGTATCAAAGAGGAATTGCATATATGTTGAAAAGTTGTTTATGATTAATGTATCCTCTTAAAGTTATAATGAATATGTTATTAGAGTATTTTGAATATGAGGTAGATCTTGGCTTAGAAGGTTAACTCTTTTGTGGTTTTAATGTATTGTCATCAATTGTATAAATGATCCCTTCGAATTGATATATACTTCATGTGGATTGTGTATGAGAGTTTGAGTTTAAGTTGTGAAACTTATTTTTGCATTCATAATAGATGATGTGCATAATTGTGAGTGAATGTTGGTTTTTTCACTTGATGTCACATTGAGTGTTGCTTTCTTTTACTAGATTTAATGGCTTTTATGCTACTTGATCCAAATACATCTCACCTTACCTTAGCCTACATTACAACCTTGAAAAGCCCTTTGATCCATGATTTTGCATATGAACATTAGTGGTGGAGAAATGAAATGATATGCAAAGTTGTGGAATGACATGATCATGAATGGTGTTAACTGTACCCATGAGCATATCTTGTTTAAACACATTTTCTAAGTCTACCATTAGATTGCTCAATTTTTAAATGTATTGAATGTTGATTAATCTTGGAATGTTGAGTTCTTGCTATGATTTTTGAAAGCCATTCATCTTTGTTTATGATTATGTATTCTTGAAACGTATGGGAATTGAGTAAATGTTTTTAGGTCTTTGAGCTTAGTTTTAATGTTTTGCCCGAGGACGGCCAAAAGCTAAGTGTGGGGGAAATTGATAGGTGCTTAATTGATTATATAATTATTCCATAACACTTAGCGATTAATGACATTAAATTACTTAAGATACTCACTTTGACTCATATGTGATTTTAGGCACAATTTGGAAGCAAATAAGTTAAAGTGAGTCGAAAGCACAATCTTTGGGCCATTTTTCAAGGATTAATTTTCACTTGTCTTCATAGAACAAGACAAAGAAAATTAAAAGACAAGAAAAAACAAAGAAAAAACAAAGAAGTTGCTCACGACACGTGTATGGAAATTACATGAGCAAACCCATGAAACGTCATGAAAATGTGATAGAAATTAAGCAAAATGACAACAAAAGAGGAAGAGAAGAGCCCGGAAGTATGAACAAAACACATACAGCTAAAGGAGAAATGCATTTGTTAGGTAACAAATACCACGATGATGCACAGCAGCTGAAGCTTGCAGAAACACACGCAGACAACATCTACGAAATGTAGATGTTGTGCATAGTGATTGTGCTTAACACAGATGCGTCTGCGAAATGCAAACATCTGCAAAATGCAGACATTCAATATGGAGTGCAAAGGTGTTTTAACTAAAACACACAGTAATGAGTAGAGTGTACAGTAGAGGTGGACCAATAATTAAATCATAAATAGAACAGTAGCGGTAGCTTGAGACAAAGAAAGAGGGAGGTGTAATAGCGAGAGTTTTAGGGGTTTCGGCTGGGATATTCAATGTGGGGTCTAAAGCATTTTTTGGAAGAGACTCATGAAGGGCTAGACGTCTCAATGCCAGTTTGGAGTTGACATCGACGCTAACGACCTGGGTTAAGTGTATTTCACTGTTTTTGTTGTTTATTTCTTTCATTAGAAATTGATTGTGTTATCCTATATTAATTGATTCAGGAATCATATTTGTTTTGCTATTTGTGTATGAACCCATTGGGTATTATGAAAAGATGATTTTAATGCACTCATTGAATCATTTATTTACAAACTCATTGCTACAATTTTGATATAATCCGTAATTGTTATATTAAAATTTATAAGTAGTGACTAATGATTCGTAATCATTAGGGACAACATAACCTAGGTTAAAAGATGCATTGTATGTGATTGTTGCCTTAATTAATTGGTTTTCCTAATTTGTAATGCCACTGCTTAATTAAATCTAAAGATCATATCTTAGGTTATTTAGTGGTTAGGTTTAATTAACAATCGTATCATGATTATACAGTACCTAAGGAAAAACTTGGGTTAATTATTAACTCACGATTAATAGTTACTAGGAGAGGTCTAAAAATAACAAATTAATGAAATATGTTTAATTAAGGTGTAGGCCGAGGTTGAACCAAAGACCCAAGTCCCTACCGAATTCTCACTTTTATCATTTTTTGCATGTTTTCTTTAATTTGTTTTCATTAGGTTAGTTTTATTTTATTTATTATTTCTAAATCCAAAACCCCTATACCTAAACACTGATTAATTTCACTTCAATAACTTTACACACACTCTCTGTGGGATCGACCTAGTCTCACCACTGCTATAGTAGTAGGTCTAATTATTTTATTTTGACTAACGTTACGACGTGCTGTTAATAATTTTCAATCATAATTAATCGGGGAAACTTCAAATAAATGACAATTTTTTTCTTAGCTACCCCATTTTGCCGAGGAGCGTAGGTAAATAAACTTTGATGAAAATTTCATTACCAATGAAATAATTTTCCAGAATATGTGAAAAAAATCTCCTCTATTATATGTGAGAAGAACATAGTGGAAAATAACTTTTATTATTTTATGGAATTGTTAAAAAAAGACCCAAGATTAGTTTTTTTTCTTTTAAAAGGTAGACATAATAGACTCATGTAGTCATCTATGAAGGTAAACAAAACATCTTTTTCCAATTAAATCACAACTCATGATGCCCCCTAAACATCATTATAAATAAGTTTTTGACATTTTATAGTCCTACACATGATAATTTCTACGTTGTTTTGCAAAAATGCATGATTCACAAGAAAAAGAAGTAAGATCTTTAATGATGAACAACTTCAAAAACAAATGTTTTATATATGAAAGGCTAAGATGACCTAAACATTTATGTTATAAAATCAATTAGATGAACTGGACACAAAAAGAGATACAGGTGCTTCTGGTGTGGGTGAACTAGTAGGATAGTAGAGACCATTTTACTCCTCAACAATGCCAATCCTCTTCCTTAAATACAGAACCTAAAAACTACAATTATCACACACAAAGTTTATTGCATAATTTTGATTTTTAGTTAACTTGCTAACAGAAAGAAGGTTATATCTTAAACCAGTAACATAAAGCACATTTTTCAATACAAATCCACTGAAAACAATAATCTCCATTCCCAACCACTGAGGAAGTACTTCCATTAGCCATAAAAACTTTTAAATTATTATCACATTTTTATTAAAAAATGTGACTGAACCTGTCATATGATCTAATGCACCAATGTCAATAACCCACACATCCAAGACACTCTTTTTATGATAATAAACAAGATGATACCTTATTGAATCACAATTGCCTTTGGTGTTGTGGTAGAGGGATCTGGTTTTTTTAACTGAGACTACGTTGTTTTGCAAAAATGCATGATTCACAAGAAAAAGAAGAAAGATCTTTAATGATGACCAACTTCGAAAACAAATGTTTTATATATGAAAAGCTAATATGACCTAAACATTTATGTTATAAAATCATATTAGAATTAGATGAACTAGACACAACAAGAGATGCATGTGCTTTTGGTGTGGGTGAACTAGTAGGATAGTAGAGACCATTTTACTCCTCAACATTGTCAATCCTCTTCCATAAAGACAGATCCTAAAAAATACAATTATCACACACAAAGTTTATTGCATAATTTTGATTTTTAGTTAACTTGCTAATAGAAAGAAGGTTATATCTTAAACTAGTAACATAAAGAACATTTTTCAAGACAAATCCACTAAAAACAATGATCTCCATTCCCAACCACCAAGGAAGTACTTCCATTAGCCATAAAAACTTTCAAATTATTAGCACATTTTTATTTTAAAAAAAAGTGACTGAACCTGTCATATGATCTAATGCACTAATGTCAATAATCCACACATACAAGACACTCTTTTATGATAATAAACAAGATGACACCTTATTGAATCACGGTTGCCTTTGGTGTTGTGGTAGAGGGATCTAGATTTTTTAACTGAGACTACGTTGTTTTGTAAAAATGCATGATTCACAAGAAAAAGAAGCAAGATCTTTAACAATGAACAACTTCAGAAACAAATGTTTTATATATGAAAAGCTAAGATGACCTAAACATTTATGTTATAAAATCATATTAGAATTAGATGAACTAGACATAAAAAGGGATGCATGTGCTTTTGGTGTGGGTGAACTAGTAGGATAGTAAAGACCATTTTACTCCTCAACATTGCCAATCCTCTTCCCTAAAGACAGATCCTAAAAAATACAATTATCACACACAAAGCTTATTGCATAATTTTTATTTTTAGTTAACTTGCTAACAGAAAGAAGGTTATATCTTAAACTAGTAACATAAAGCACAATTTTCAAGACAAATCCACTAAAAATAATAATCTCCATTCTCAACCGCTAAGGAAGTATTTCCATTAGCCATAAAAAAATTTCAAATTATTATCACATTTTTATTTAAAAAATGTGACTAAACCTATCATATGATCCATTGCACTAGTGTCAATCATCCACATATCCGTGACACTCTTTTCTGATAATAAATAAGATGATAACTTATTGAATCACGGCTGCCTTTGGTGTTATGGTAGAGGGATCTAGTTTTTGTAATTAAGAAAGATACTTAACACCTCAATTTGTTCTAGAGTAAATTTGTAGCACAATCTATTCTTATTTGGCTTCTAGCCTAGGGTATTAGAGGAAATCGACGATTTGTGGAAAGAATAGAACTTTGTTAATATTCTTCAATTGTTGGGTGTAAGATTATACTCATCATCATTTTCTTCCTGACTGACTTGAGAAGGCTTCTCGAAGTGGTGGCAGGAGTTTTGTTCCCATAAGTCTCCCACATACTTCATCTAAATCTTTTTTTAAAACCTTAAAGGAAATCAAAGACTCGATCCTTCTCAAGTACTTGAATATAGAGTAGCTCATCATCTGCACACTTCTATATAATTTCATAAAATAAATCCATCACTTGCCAAGTTTCAATTAGTTTGTTATAGTTCTTTGTCATTAATTTTGTTTCTTGCTTTGTGTTTCAAAAAGTTAATCAAATTTCAAAATATTGAGAAGTATTTTCAAAACCTAAATACATCTCTTATGTTGCCCTCCAGATATTGTATGTTGTTTTGTAATATAGACAAATGCGACTGATTTGAGGCTCCACTGAATTTATTAACCAAGCCATAACAATAGAGTTTTAAGCTTCCCATATGTTAAAGCCAACATCAGTTTTAGTTAGAGGGGAAAGTTTAGTTGTACGAGATCCTTTCCCTTTCCCTCTAACAATTAACAGAATAGATTGGAACCAATCACAAAAATTTGACCCATTTAATTTGTGCTCGGCAATTTGTAGTGAGTGATTCATATCTTCTAAAGAAGGAAAGGTTATACCACTAGTATTCCTTAAAGAAGTGCCAGAGATTCTTCAGATAATGGTGGTAAGCTAACTTTGGATATAATTATGGTAGCAAAAGGAAGAAATCTTTTTTAAGAATTTAGGTGTCCCATAGGAAAGCTAGGCTTTGATACCATGAAATGCATAACTCTATGAGTGAGTTTTCTGCCTTACTTTTCATTGATTAGACTATGTATATATATAATCAGTAGGGAATAATTAAGGGAATATACTAGGAAATATTTACACAAATCATCCTAGAAATCAAACTCCTAAAAAGGAAAGGAAATACACTAAAAAAAAGGAAATTAACTTGGATCCCACTAATTTAGGCAATCAGTCTTAATTTCCCAACAGTTTGTTACATTAGTAGACTCACAAATTTATAGTATTAACACTATGAAAATCTTTTTTTTGATAATAAAATATCTTTTATAATATTTTATTATGATATTTGTTGCATAAGCATACTCATATATAATGAACCCAATACCACTTTTACTATTGAGCTAGGCCTAAACTCGATTTTCACTACTTGGTACTTTGCCCTATCCCAGCTCAACTCACTGTCTTCACTACTTGTGTTAACCTATAACATTTCAACATTGTTTATTTTCAATAATATTACTTGAATCTTTGTAGGCTTTAAGATCATTTGTCATGTGCACAGAGAAAGTAGTGGTGGATCTTGAGCTTTCAACTTGGATGTAAGGATAGTTTGCAATGAAAAATGGTAAGTTTAAAAACTCTAATTCAATTTTTCAAGCAAAGAAGGAAAAAAATCTTATAAATTTAAATCAAGAGCTTAAAATTTTCTAACGTGATTTTTAGAAGATGAAAGGTAACAAGAAGTTGTTATAGGAAGCTATCATTTATGAAGTAATTGTGGAATATACATTGTAAGTTTATCCAAGAATAACTGACAGTACAATTAATTTACGTTCATTAAGGGCTTCAATGGATCTTGTAAGCTACTAAAGTTGCAACACCTAAACCTTGACTTTGAAGATCTACTTCTTGAATATGTTTTAGTTAAAGGTGGCGTAACTAAAGAAAGTGTAAAGGATGAATGATGATTAATTCATAACTATAATTTAAGACACTCACCACTTGGAACCATCTTAGACTGATGATGAGGCTTCTTCCAGCGCTTAGAACTCTCCCCTACTTGTGTAGAGAGGGATGTCCATTTTGCATTTTGATGGCTATTTGTAACCTTATAAACAATTTTTTATTATCAAATGAAACAAATTTGCTATTACATGTCTACTTCATCATATTTCTTTAGTAATTTGATTGATGTTAGGCATGTCTACGTATTATTCCCTCCTCTTTGTTGTTTTAGGCTTATTTTCATGCTTACTATAAGATTGTTGTATAGCATTATATCTTGTCTTTTTAGATATTTGTTCATATGTCATTGTTATTGACACCATTGCATTTGTAGTTCGCTTATTTAATTCATCATGTGCAGTTATTGGTGACAAAGTCATGTCTTAGCAGAGACACTTGGTTCGTGTTTTAGGTAGAACGTAAACAATTTGGTTAGTGTCTTTGGTCTATTGTGTGCAGTTGTTTGGTAACGCTGTTATGTCCTAGTGTGTGATACTTTTATATATAATAGGGAATAAGAAACCAATTATAGGACGTGTCTCGAGAAACAAACTCCCGATATATCTTCTAAGAGGAGTACATGACACCCAATGGGTGGAAGATCAAAATAAGTAGTGCCGATCGCAAAGTGCTCAGC
>JANSVA010000004.1:33211988-33230792 GCA_025504915.1 Erythroxylum reticulatum
TAGGTAATGACAATCCTAAGTTGTTAAATTGATACTTTGATTCACCATTTTCTAAATTTGTGTTCTTACTTTTGTGATAACCCTAAAGTGTGTATGTACGACTCTAAATTTTTATATTTTGATCTTCCTAATCTAATTATTAGAGTTTCTTGAACAAAATAAAATTTAGATCATTTCGGTGACTAACCAATCCCTGTAGGATGATACCAATCTATACTGTAATTTTTGATCTGCATACTTGTAGAATAAGAGGTTTGAATTTAAAATTTGTAAAATTACCTATCAATGAAGCGTACAAAGGTTAATCGAGGATGAGAATACAAAAGGGTTCTAGAAGAGTTCTTTTTCCACAATAATAACTTGATTTTATCTAATTACTTTTGAAAGAGGCTTTATCTTATGACATGTAGGAAATTTTTTTAAGTTTTTAATTGTGAGTAACTTGTAATAACTTATCTGTGTAAAAGTTACTGAATTTTACCTTTTGTTTCCTCTGATAAAGCATATAGAAATTTCCAATTTACATTTAATATTTTTTAGTTTTAAAAAAACTCTTCTTTGTTATTTTCATCATTTACAAACTCTCTCATCTTAGGGTTCTCTAATAGTTTCTTATACTAATAAGAATTTATAAATTACAAGAGTAATATGACCCCTATTCTTAGATCAAATCTATTGAAATCTCTTTTTAATCAAGATAATATAAAAAGAACTTAATCTAACTTGTGAATTCTTATGCTATGTTTCATCTGCTCAAAAAGATTATGCAGCTCTTTCTCGAGTGACTCGCCTAATCCTCATTATCTAGATTGTGATCTAACCATACACATAATCTCTCGATCTCTATGTATGAATCTAATAAATGAACATTTAACTTTCACTCATTTAATTAAATTAATATAAGAACATGGATAATTCTTAAGAAAACTAGGTATTCCATTAAATCAAAAGATCAATTCAGAACATGGCATACTAGGGTCCATCCCACCTATATTTATATCCCAATTAGTTCACAAATAGATAAGAAAGAACATCATAAAAACAAGGAAAAACAAAAGATAAAGAAGTCATCATCATGTGTCTTGAATCTTAAATTCTTAATGAGATTAATCTCTCACTTTTTGTGTTATCTCCTAATTGACTCATTTTACTTTCAAACTCCTCTAAGACAAAAAGATTCTTTCTTTCCTATTGCCTTTTCTTTTAATAATTTAAATTATGTTTTTTAATGCTGAACATGATCTTAACATAGGTTCGTGCATATATTTTGTTTATTTTTAGCATATTTTGTAAATTTTTTTACATAAAGTACCACCTCTAACATGAGACTAGACATAAGAATATATATACCATGTGTTTGTGAACACATGTTTAACATGGTGATATGTTGGGTTCGTAAGGACAAATAGAATAACCCTTATTAGAACATAACCCAAACATGATGTTATGTAGGTGTTGTGCTCCCAAGATGATACAATTTTAAAAGAAATAGAATGGGGTGTAGTAGAACACCACTGGTAATAGTATGTTGTGTTCTTATCATGTTTTTAATTCCTTCTTAACTTTTTCCAAAGGTTCTCTAAATCACCACAGTTCTTATCCAAATTCAAGCTTTTCTTTAAGAGTCTAAAATAAAACATGGCACAAATTATAACTTATTTTAAGAATCAAATCATATAAATATGTCTAAATATAAGCACAATGCATTAATAATCATGATAAAAGCAAAATCTATCTAATATACATCAACGTTTTCTATAATTTTTTTTAATAATAGGCATGGAGTATTGCACTTAGGTTCTCATCATCTTAAGGAGACTATTTTTATCTACCAAAGGGGCAATGATTGATGTGGATAAGGGAAATTTGACATTTAGGGTGGGTAATAAGAAGGTGTAGTTCAACATCTTAAAAGATTTGAAAGGTCCTCTTGTTCTTGATGATACATGTTATAAGATGAATCTCATTGATTCTATTATACATGCTGAATTACCTAAAGTTATTTATCATGACTCTTTAGAAACATGCATAGCTTTAGGACATAATGAAAAGAGGAGGATCCAAAACTTTTTTAGTGTGCTTTTAGGATGGAAGGAGAGAGCTATAGTCCCAAACATTCTTGTGTTTTACAAAATTTCATAAAATGAAAGCCTGAACCCTAACCATCTATTAAAAAAGCACTTAGGCTTAATTTAAAATAATAGCCTCTTTATTTGCGTCTTGTTTATTTAGTAAAACATAAAATTATCCTATTACTATTTCTCATTCTTTAAGTTTTGTGTATGAATATATTCAAGCTCATTCAAATGGAGACCATGGATGAGTGAAGAGCTTGAGTGTCATATCTAGCTATAGGCATTAAAGAAGCAATTGTTGGGATTTAACTAAATGATTTAGCTGTTCTTTTATTTTATTAGTTTTTAGGATCTTTAGTAATACTTTTAGTTTGTTTTTACATGATGTTGAAGTTTATTACATGTGTATTTAGTTTAAAATAGTTATAAATTTGATGAAATTTTAGGATATATAAGAAATATTGCCACAAATTATATAATATCCCTATCTGCTAGAGAAAAGATTAAATTTCACTATCCTTAGATACATATTGATAACATTAGATAAGGTCACTGATTCTTTTATTATCAAGGGAATACTAGTTATGCTTACCTCTTTTCTTTTGTTTTTTATGTAATTATTTTTCTTTCAATTTGTGTAAATAAAGGACAATGTAAAAATTAAATACGAGGATTGGAATAAACTATTATAATAAAAATGATTTTAGGAAAAAGTTTTACTTTTAAAGAAGATTGATCAAGAAGATTAATTATATATTTAGTTACTATTGTAATTTATTTGTTTAGGCAAATAATTTTGATCTTTAACGATTAAGCTAATTTTAATTTTCTTTATTACTTTTTAGGATGGATACTTAAGTTTTGTTGAAGCTAAAAAAATCCTAGGGTTTTTGGCTATGAAAGGTAAAAGATGGCCAAAAGTCAATGGAAGAGAAAAGGCAGCCAATTAATAGCATATTAGAACAATGAAGGAAGAACCTTAGAAAAATTTTCAAGATTTTAAGATCTATAATAATGAGTTCTTGTGTTTTTTCACTTTATGATTATTTTTGGTTTCCTATTTTCGAGTATGAACCAATTCCCTAATAAAGGATAATGATGTACTTTTTGTTAGACGTTTCAATTATATTAATGTATGATTAGTTATTGATTGTATTGTATTCTCTTTTGTCTTGACTTTTTTTTTATTGATGCTTGCCATCATAAATTCAATCTTAAATATTACAGATCTGGAGGAGGAGGTACCCCTAGAACTTGTTATAATTGATAGATTAACTATTACTAATAAGATGATTTAAGGTAAATTATGCATGCAGGAGGTGGTAATTCCTTTATTAGAGAGAGGGAATAGATATCTTAGTTTAATTATTATTTCGTCTTTGATAAGTAATTTGACTTGATAATTGAAATTTCTCAAAAGTGAACCCTAAAATTTTTTATTATTTATATTGATTTTTTATTATTCATATTGATTAGTTGGTGTAGAAATTAAGATACTTTTTATAAATTCTTGTTTAAATTAATTTTACATTTTGTAAGGTTAGTAAGTTTAGTAACTGTAATCCTTGCCAGATTCATAACCTATAATACAACATAATTAAAACTTCCATCAATAAATTCTGGGCACTTGCATATTAGATCAATCTGTTGAAAATATCTATATAAAAATTGTAAAAGTTATTTTGTTATGCATGTGATTTGATCCAAGTTGATTTTTGAACAATTACTCATCTCTACATATATACTCTACGAGGAAGAGGATGAATTCATCAATCATTTTTTATTTAACTGTCAATCATCTATTTCATCATTGTAACGACTATCAATAGACATTGCAAATTGGCAAGCAAACTTAAATGCGGCAGCAAGAGTATTGAAAATAGCATTTAGATATGTCACCTTTGTTATTTAAAGGGAAATAAATTATAAAATATTAAGAGAGAAAAAGTAGGAGCCATCATTTTTTAGTCAGAGAACATTCATCTCGTTCAAAGAAATAATTGTTGCGAAGCTTTTAATGCTAACATTAGTAAGGCAAAAACAATTACACGGATATGCTTAACTATCTTCAACAGCCTGTACTTGTTAGCTTTTTATTCATAACGTTAAATATAATCATGTTTAATAAAATGGAAAATATAAGAATTTCAATATACTTTAAGATTTTAATACTAAAAGCAATCTTAATTTATTTTACTAACATTAATCTCTTATTTTTCCTTTTATTATCCTAGCCCCTCGTCCTAATAGGAGAATATATTATTGTTGAATTATTTTTATTTTTATTTTTACTTTTTGTTGTTGACACGATCCTGAAATAGAATCCCTGTTTTGGCTAAACACAAGATTCTATGATGTATCTCATATCTCTCTTATACTGCCTCAACAGAGACGTCTAAGGAGCTACCACTTGTTCGTGTCTATCTCTTCTTTAAGAATTCGCCATCGAGGAACTGGTTCGTTGAAATATACACAAAGCCACGAACAAACCGAAGCCAACAACACACTCGTCATGGCTGTTTCTAGCCACACTGTTTTCTTCACGTCTGTCATTCTCTTTCTTCTCCACCCTCTACCCACGTATTGCAATATTCACAAAACCAACCGCCTTCTTGGATCTTACCTTCTAACACAACCCAAGACTGGAACGACCATCACGAACGAGTTCGTCAAGCCCATCAATGACTCGGCACCGACTGTTTTCTTTGAGGTGACCAAACCAATTGAAACTCCCAAGACTAAACCTTATATACACCATGTTCTTCAACATGACTTTGGTAATACCTATGGCCGGCCTTCTGTTATTGCAAACTACACTCCTCCATGTCATTGCCGTTCGAACGATTTCTCCACTATTGTCCTTGAATGGAAGGCAACCTGCAAAGGTAGGCAATTTGATCGCATCTTTGGGGTTTGGCTAGGCGGTGTGGAACTTCTTAGGAGTTGCACAGCTGAGCCGAAAGCCAGCGGAATTGTTTGGACTGTGGAGAAGGATATTACAAGGTACTCTTCGTTGCTTCTCAAAAACGAGACACAAATATTTTCTGTTTTCCTTGCAAACGTCGTTGATAATACTTATACAGGAGTTTACCACGTAAACATAACTGTTTATTTTTACCCTACTGGAGAAAAAAGGCATAACCACATTCATCACAAGGGTAGTTCAAATGATCTTATATCCTCTATTCCAAATTCTAACGCTGATTTGATCTTGCCCATCTCCAAAAGTATCCCATTGAATGATGGATTGTGGTTTAAAATTGAGAATTCTACTGACATTGAGTCTAAGGAATTCAAGATTCCTCCAAATGTGTACAGGGCTGTTTTGGAAGTTTATGTTTCTTTCCATGAGAATGACGAGTTTTGGTATGGAAATGTTCCCATTGAATACATTGTCACGAATAATCTCACCGGTACTCCAGGAAACGGACCATTTAGGGAAATTGTGGTTAGTCTTGATGGAGAGGCTGTTGGTGCGATTTGGCCTTTTACAGTGATTCACACTGGAGGAATTAATCCTCTTTTGTGGAGACCGATCTCAGGCATTGGCTCATTCAATCTCCCTTCATATGATATTGAAATCACCCCATTTCTGGGAAACCTATTGGATTTCAATATTCACCATCTAGGCTTTAGCGTCACGAACGGATTAAATGTGTGGTACGTGGATGCTAATTTGCACCTTTGGTTGGACCATAATAGCAAGAAAACAGTAGGGAAGCTTTTGAAACATGAAATAAAGCCGCTTGCTTTCTCTTCCTCGTTGACATTTGAGGGGCTAAACGGAACATTCTTGACAAGAGCACACAGGTCCATATCTTCCAATGGTTGGGTTGCAAGCTCACACGGGAATATCACCACTCATTCATATCAAAACTTGCACTACACGAATTTCATGAAGATAGGAAAGGATGGGAATTCCCAGATCGTGAAACAGTCAATTCATATAATAGGCGATATTTCGTCCAAAAAGCCATCCTCTTGCTATCAAAAGTTGAAACAATCGAAAGACTTCCTTTTAAACTTGTACAGTGATGAGTTGGATCAGGGAAATGGCACGTCCTTCTACGTAACAAACATTACGCTGGGATTCAATGAGAAGAAAGCTTCTAAAGATGGCGGTTTTGGATCAGTGAAAAGCTCTCTTAAAAATCTGCAGGATGCTCAGGGTGTTATGACTATAGAGAACAACTTGGTGATTAGCGGACTAGCCAGTACTCAGCAGTTGTATAAATATAAAGAGAGGAAGTTTTGCTACGAAAGAGACATTAGCAGCTCTAACTACACCATTATTCATGACAAAGTTGGACTTAAATGCAAGTAAAAAGATATACAGTGTCCATTAGCAATTACAAGGAGAGGATGCTGAAGTTTGAGTCGGTAGATTCTTAATTGTTTTGTTAGATAGTGGCTTTAGGATTTCCGTTAAAATTGATGCATTGGGTGTGGATTTTAGCCAATGCCTAAGAAGTTATTTATGGATTTTCTTACGAACTAGCCTTTAAGGTCTTCTTGTTGGCTTGATCACAACATTTGCCGCCATTATAATTTATGCTAATAATCTACGCAAGGTGAGTTAAAAACAAAGTACATATTCACTCTATTTTTACGATAAGGGCATATTTTGTTTCCCGGCTTTCCCTAACAAAATTTCAAACTATCATAGAAGTGTCTGGACTTGTAAAGGACTCGTTACAAAGTTGGAAAAGGTTCAGGCAGTGCCACGATGTCAAAACAATGTTAGTGGCTCCCAGAGTATTCTAATTTTGTACCGTGCTTTGAAATCATACGAACTTTTCCTTAATAAGCATAGACATATTAGTCCATCAGCTTGCTTAAGAATATTAAATATAAGAATGAACGATATCAAAGCTCTTTGTAATTTATTAATTAAATATTGCCATCGCAAGTCATCAAATTTTATTTAAGTTGACACGCCCTATTTTTATGGAATTGACATGTAACACAATTCAAAACGTGTCATGCATAAATATCTTCAAGTTCTTCAACGATAAAACTAGAAGTGTTGGTGTGGATTACATAATAAAGTATATAAGTTTGTTTACAGTATTAAAATATATTAATTTTTTTCAATAATGATTCAAACCATAAGACATGTATAAATGTTTTATTTAAGTCATAATTTGATACATACATGTATTATAGTTCGTTCGTAAAACAATTGAATTATTATTCCTATGTGCTTTTTTGAAGTGCTCGTAGGAGTGACCCGTGTTTACTTGTGTTAGTTTATAACTTACAGCTAATTGATTAATTGTATTTTTGTGACATCATTATTTAAAGATATTCCTTATCTTATATATATTAGATGTATATGATAAATTCATTGAATAAACATATATTGCAAATAAAATTATGATGAGATTATAATTATTAGATTTATGTTGCATTTATATATTATCCCTAAATTATTCTTAGTCATTATTCTATTAAGATTAGATATTAATAAAACACAAAAGACTAGTACATATTATATTTTTTCTTATGAAAAGAGTAGTCAATCTCATAGATAAAATATGACGATACTTAAACAAATATCTGGATAGTTGTTAGAGAACAAGTTCACTGAAATAACTACATATCAAAGCTCCATTTACAACATTATTTACATGTCTATGAAATTCTCATTGTGATAATGTATTAGTGATTCTTTTACTTGAGATCTCCAAAGTTATCTTATATAGGAGTTGTTGTGTCTTCATACTACCTATTAGCTTAGTTAGTAGTTATTGTGTAACATTCTGTAACCTCTGTTAATGCTAAAATATTAAATGTGAGAGATTACTGAGAAATTAGGAAATACATTTCATGCTCTTGCATTACATGATATGTACATATATGTGAATATTGAATCTTTGCACATAAAAATAATTGTACATGCATTCATTGATAATTTCTGGGTATAATTGTTTATATATGTGAGTATATTGAGAAATTTGATTTTATGTGTTGAAAAATTGATTTGGAAAGTGTATTTGTTGATTTAGAATTTCTGAAAATTTTGAAGAAATTTATGAAAATTATTGGGTATTTTAGCTAGGAAAAATTGTCAAGTAGCAAAATAATTGTTAAATGGTAGTAGAAATTACTGTCCGATGGCAATAAAAATTTTCATAAATAACTTTAGGATTTATTGACAAATGCCAGTGAAAATTTAGGAATAACTGGAGTAGAAATTAAAATTGATGGGACTAGTTAAATGAAAGAACCAATCAAATGCTTTGGAAATTGGACATACGACAAGTGACAAATATCACTTGCCAAACAATGCCTCAAGCCCACTACTCTTTTAATTAAAAAGACCCCCCTTTTTGTTGTCTTTCACGATGCTTCTCTCTACAAGGGGGAAATTGGTGCTTTGCTTTGGTTCTCTCCATTTTCGTGGCTTCTCTTCTCCACTTTTCTTCTTGATTTTTATTCTTAAAATATCCATTCATGTTAAACCCAACCCTCTCATCTTTCATGCTACTCTTTCACCTTGCTTTCTTTTTCATTCTCACCAAAAACCCAAGCCTTTCAACCTCAAGATGATGATGAACGTGTGATGTTTGGGAGCTAGGGCTAGTGTTGTTTTTGAAGAATCTGAAGTGAAACCAAGTAAGTTATGTTTTAAATGTCATGGGTATTGTTAATTGAAACTAGAATGATGAGAAATGTGGGATTGATGACTTGATTATGTGAGTTGTATGTGTGTGACGTAGATGGTGAAAAATCTATATAAATGTCTTGTTTTTGTAATTGTGAATGATCATTAATGACCCATGATTTGTTATAGAGATGTTTTGGAAGTTGGATGATTCATATAATGGTGTTAGGATGAGTGTAGAAAATCAATTATGAATGGGTTAATGAATATGTACTACTTTTGGATAATGATCAAATATAGATCATGAATTGATTTGTGAACGTTTTGGATTTGAAATGGGGTTGAGAATGAAGAGTTTTGGGGTAGAAAAAGTGATCTTGGTATGAGTTGTGTTAGGGTAGGATTTGGAAACAAAATTTGGTGGTTGAGTTGGAAAATGTTGCAGCAACATGATCTTTGAGTATGCTTCAGTCTTTTAGCCATAACTTCTTCTATAATTGTTCAATTGTGATGATTCTTAACCTGGATTAAACTAGAAACATAGGGATACACTTTTCAAGAAGACATTGAATTTAAATTCTGTCTTTAAGAATCCCAAAATTTGTCATAAAATTGAGAACTGGGTACAGTACATTGTTGGATGAATGTATATGTTGTGTTTTGTTTTGAATATATAAGAATGTGTTATACTTTGGGTGTTTATGATCAAGTGGAAAATATGAAATGTTTATGGATGATGTTGAGTTAAAATTGGGTATATTTGAAGGAGTTATCCACTCACTTGAGATGATGAATCAAATGAGTTGAGAATTGAGAGTGAATGAAATCTAATTGGTGTTTGAATTGTTACAAAATGATAATTGCATTAGAAGAGGTGAATTTGGGAAGATTATGAAGAAAAGTGATGTTAGAATGGGTTTAAGATCCTTTTGAGAGGTCTTGGAGAAGGATAATTTAGTAAACCCCGAAGGTTACACAATCAGACCGTGTAAATCGACACAACCGTGTGTTTTTGATGTAAAAACACTACCAGACCCGAAAGAAACACAGGCTACCCGTGTAAATTCACACTTCCGTGTGTTTTGACCCTAAAATTTATAACATCTCATTTTAAAGTCTTCATGAAAGTTGTATATCTAGAAGTCTTCTTCGAAACCATCTAAAGAAGACATTAATCTGAGATCTACAAAAAAAATTATGACATTTTTCCCAAGAGATGTTTTTTATGAATGATTAACTTATCAATGTTGTACAATGAGGTGTTTAGGCTTGCTAGAGATATTAAATGAGCCTAATTGAAGTAGGATTGAATTATTTCATAAGAAGAGTGTTCTAAGTGTTAGGGAATGATTCAAAGATCTTGATAATTAGTTATGAGACATGTATTGAGGATATATTCCCGGGACTGTCATTGAATATACATTGTACATATTTAATATACATATGTGTGCATCAATAGACACTTATACAATTGTGCAAAATTGTGATATATGTATGTTTTGCATGATATAGAGGGACTTATAGAGTGTCATCATCTAGACATTTTCAAACCTTGGAAGCAAAAGTCAATCTAGAGCATACTGTGAGTTGACCTAGATGGTCTCATTTCATTGTTTGTTCTATTTTGAATTTTATATTAGAATGTGTTATACTTTGGGTGTTTATGATCAAGTGGAGAATATGAAATGTGTATGGATGATGTTGAGTTGAAATTGGGTATATTTTAAGGAGTTATCTGCTCATTTAATATGATGAATCAAATGAGTTGAGAATTGAGAGTGAATGAAATCTAATTGGTGTTTAAATTGTTATGGAGTGATAATTGCATTAGAAGAGGTGAATTTGGGAAGATTATGAGCAGAAGTGATGTTAAAATGGGTTCAGGATCCATTAGAAGGGTCTTGGAGAAGGATAATTGAGTAAACCCGAAGGTTACATGGTCAGGCCGTGTAAATTGACACGAACGTGTGTTTTTGATGCAAAAACACTACCAGACCTGAAAGAAATACGGGCTACTCGCGTAAATTCACACCGCCATATGTTTTGACCCTCCAAATGACAAAATCTCATTTTTGATTCTTCACAAAAGTTGTATATCTAGAATTTCTATTTGAAACCATCTAAATATAACATTTATTCGAGATCTACAACAAAAGTTATGGCATTTTTCCCAAGAGATGTTGGTTTATGAATGATTGACTTAAGATGTTTAGGCTTGTTAGTGATATTAAATGAGCCCAATTGAAGTAGGATTGAATTATTAACGTAAGAAGAGTGTTCTAAGCGTTAGGGAATGATTTAAAGATCTTGATAATTGGTTACGAGACATGTATTCAGGATATACACTCGGGAATGTCATTGAACATGCATTGTAATATACATATGTATGCATCAATAGACACTTATACAATTGTGCAAAATTGTGATATGTGTATGTTTTGCAAGATATAAAGGAACTTATAGAGCACCATCATCCAGACGTTTCTAGACCTTAGAAGCAAATGCTAAGCTCGAGCATACTGTGAGTTGACCTAGATGGTCTCATTTTATTGTTTGTTCTATTTGGAATTTTATATTGATTGACTACTGAATGATCATGTGAATGTGATTGATTGTGATGATTTCCAGATAGAAGATCCGATGATTGTTAGGTATGAATGAGATATTGAAGTCCTCCTTGTATGTGAATTTGATGAAATATGTGATACATGACTTGATTGTTAAATGTCAGACCTAGTTCCGAAGAAAAATGTGAATATGCATATGAATAAAAAAGAATGATTCTCAACTTAAATGTTAAATGCCAAACTAATGTCCGATGATATGTGAAAGTGAAAAGTTGATCATATGTGATTGATGCATTTCATTATATGAATGCATGAAAGATAAAGGCAGTTATGACCGGAGTAGCCACCGAAAAAAAGCTTAGAGCTCAAAATGTGAAAAAGATCTTAGAGCTCAGAAAGTGATTAAGAGCCAAAGGCTCACTATGTAAAATGAGTCTGGTATCTCCAACAGATACGGGACAGTTATTAATAAGCGTAGTATCCAAAATACATATGAGAAAGTTATTAATGAGCCCGGCATCCATAATAGATGTGGGACAGTTTTAGGCGCTCGGTCACAACAAAGAAATAAAATGGAAATTGAGGCTCATAAGTATTGCATATGCATAAGATGTGAATGATTATGATGGTTTGAATGATTTTAGAGTGTGGTATGTGTTGAATGAAAAGTCTGAAATGACTGATCAAGTGTATATGATTCAATATGAGTATTAATGAATGACGTAAATTATGTGAATATGTGAATTATATGTATTATGTGATTGAGTGAGCTATCAAGGATGGTCACTCACTGAGTTTGCAAAACTAACACAAAATTTGCAATTATTTTTTAGGCTTAGAAGAGTACCCCGTTAGGCAAACAAAAGTATAACTACTGCATTCAAGTAAGAGGTAAAGGTCAGGATCAGTTTGCGTCTGCATTGTATTTCTTCATTTTTGTATTAAATTAAGTCTTCCACAATTACTATATCTTGTGTATTTGAATATATTTGTTGTGTAAAACTTTCCAATTGGAAATGTTTTGCAAAAGAGATTGTTCAAAGTGTAATAAATAATTGTTATCTCGAGTTGTATGAAATAAAAGTATGGGCCCAAATGGCTATTGAAATTCTAATGATTGTATTGCTACGATTGAAAATGTTTCTGAATAAAAGTGAGCCCGAATTTTTTATTATTAATTTTTGTGTACGCATGTAAAAAGATAAAAAAATAAAAATTTTATTGAGTTTCGAGTGTCCAAGTATCTGAATGAGTATGTTAGCATGCCACCCTAATGGGGCAAGTTCTCGTACATCACTCAGGATGTCGGGTATATGTTTTGTGAAATATGTGTTAAGGTACATGCATTTTTGTCATGTCATAAGAGAAATGCATTGGTATCAGAGCCCAAGTTTACTATCTTATATGGCTGTTTTCTGAAATATGTGTTAAGGTACATGCATTTTTGTCATGTCATAGTAGGCAGTAGCAACTGATCCTTAGTCTGAGTTGCATTTATATATGTCACATACATGAGCATGTGTTAAGAGTTTGAGTTGTTAAAGCACTAAGAAGAATGATGATTTGTCATAAGGTGAGAAGAGGAAGGTTGAAGGATATCTAGAACTAAGAAATAGTATATAGTTAGATATAATAGATAAAGATTTAGCGTATTTGTATTGGTGGATATATTATTGAATATGACATCAGTATTGGGTTTTGGTGATATGTCCTCGAGTGTGATATAGATGCGAATACACTGTCATAGATTATTTGAGGAAAATAAGGATATAAGTAGAAATGATGAGATTAAAGAGTACAAGCCAAGCTAAAAGTGACCTTGAGAGGTTGAACTTGGACTTGAAATGATTGTTTGAAAATGTAACAAGAGTTATAATCCCCCATAAGCATATATTAGTGGAATTAAGATTAGAATTGCATGATGATTTTTTTATACATTTATAATTCTGAATTGATTGAAGAGGTACATGTGGAAGATAAAATAAATGACAATAGGAAGATAAGATAGAAATGAGGAAAGAATAAAAGGGGAATGAAGTAAACATAATTGACTTTACGAGAGATGAGTGGTGTGTAGTAAGGAGAAAGTTAGAAATGCATATAAGAGTTGATTTTATGCACGCATGAGATTAAGAAAAAGATAAGGAACCAAATGGGAAGAGTGAATGCACTACATATGGTAGTTGAATTATTACAAAATGATGTAACACTAGAAGAGGTAAATTCTAGAAAATTAAGGTAAAGTTGATGTTAGCATATGTCAATGCAAGGAAACCCCAATTGTGGCAAGGATAATGAGAAATATTGTCTAGGATCATTTGAGATCAAATTGTTACTATTGTAAGGTAATTAGTGACATGTCATAAATAAATCTCTAAATAGAATGGGATGACTTTGATGATACACACCTAAGCATATGTGATCGTGTCTATAATAAAACATTATGACTATATACAAAATTATAGAAATTGATCTTTTTAAGGTACTAAGAATAATCGATAAGCGATGATTAAGATAGTTGATTGATAAGGATTATATGAACAGTATCGATAATAGTAGCAAGAAATTTTCTTTCATAGAAGAATTTCAATAAATTAGGTTAAGTTGATTCGACGATTCAATTTAAGAGTGATAAATGAAGAAACAAATCAGAAATGAATATGTAATGAATCAAAAGTGAATATTGGAGTCATATCCCTGGCAGAGACTCAAGCATAAGAGGTAGAATATGCTACCGAGAGTGTATGCATTTTGTTTGATGTGAAGTATTCAACTATATGATTAGATTACTAACTTCGAGGAGACATTATTGCCAATGTGAGGAGGATTTAGGTCAACATTATATTCTATGTAAATATGTTCGGGAGACACAAATTATAGCTAATGAATGTGTTACCAACACAGGAAGTTACAATTGCAAATAAATTGAAATGTGTGGAGAAACTAGTATAAATGAATAGACATTAGAATAAGTTAATGTAAAATTAGAGGAAATCTAATGAAAGGAAAAAATCATTCGAGAAAGGAAGTCAATTAGGAGACTGCAAATAATGTATGATAGTATTACCTCATTTGAGGAATTAGTTACATAAGAAATTACGAGAATTAATCATGGGCACAAGGGAATTTGGTTTATATCTATTGGAGTTAACCATGCCCTGACAGTATTATGGTAATGAAGATTAAAAGTGATCTAAGAAAAAAATTTAGATTAATTAGTGACTATGATCATAGAGGATATTTGGAATGTATTCGCAAAGTGAAGAGAATATTTTTGAACATTTGAGGAAATCTTATATATCATGAAGGTAGAAATAATTATATTCCAAGTTTAATGAGAGTGAATCTTAGCTTGATCAAATAAAATGTGGGTTGTATAATATCTGAACATGGCTTATTGAGAGACCCAAAGAAAGTAGAGGTACTGATGAAGTGAGAAACTATAAGGAATATATGATAGATCCACAATTTTCTAGAATTAGCTAGAAATTGGATGCCAACAGAGACTATTAGGGAGTTTTTACTGATCTTATTCTTTTGACAAAAATTTCGAAGGGAAGATGTGTAAATTGTATGGGCTAATGAAAGTAAAAGAATCCTTGATGAATTATAACACCGATGTTAACTATATCGCTTCGATTTGGAGATTTTTGCAGTATATAATGAAGTTTCACATCAGAAATTAAGATGAAATTTAATACAGCATAATCAAGTGATTTCTTATCTATGGAGACAGCTTAAGTCTGATAAACTGATTATTGATACATGATTTAGAAACTTGTTCCTACAGCAAATGGTTTGAGAGTTTGGACACATTATATATACAAAGATATTTATGATCTTCTACCGATCATTTAAATTTGAAGCAATTATTGAGTTTGAAAGAATTAAATACAAGACTGAAACAATGAATAGAGTTACTAGAAGATTTTGATGTATAAATGAGTATTTCCCAACAAAACTAGTGTTGTAATCTGATGTATTGAACAGAAAATTCAATAGCAGTGTGTCACAAATTCAGATTTCGAGGTTACCATACCTAATGCAATAAAAAGAATAAAATGTCGAGTTGAATTTTGGGGCCAAATGAACTAATATTAGCTGCATTGAAATTTAAAATTAGTTTGTATGAAAAGATTAGCAAAGCCCAAATTGAGGATCCAAAATTGTGAATCTTATTGAGGAATTGAAAATGAATATGAATTTTTGAGTCTGAATAGGAAAAATATTACTTTATGATTAAAATGAAAAGGATGTGTACCCGATAAAGATGATTGAGCAAAGATGTGGTTAGAGAGAGCGTGAGTAACAACCTAAGCTATACATCCTAGTAAGAATACGCCGAAATGGTATTTAACTGCCAATGATGTAGAAACAAGTGACTGACTGTTTGAATTACTAACATTCCTAACTGTTGGGGATACGCTTAAAAATTATATTTTGGAGTTCACAAGAATATGAGATTGAAGCATAGTTCTAATTGACTACAGGCATAAAAATCATTATCATAGTAACATCATTAGAATACTATATGGGGCATTGTATGACAAAAAGGGGTATGCTCATCCTTACTTTGAAATGAAGAGGGCCTAAAAATGGTAGAAGGCCATAATTGATTCGAGATACTATTGATGAGCGAAAAGAATATATAATAGGAGTTAAGTGATTCAAGAAAGATAAATCAGTTAGGTGGATAAACACCAGACATATGGAATATAGTGAGATAGACGTAAAAGTTAATTGTATTAGCACTAAAGAAATGTAAAATATTAAGCGAAAGATGAAATACTTCTAAGAGTATCACATTGCCAAGGTGTACTTAGATAAAGATCAAGATGTGCTCAGATTTGGAAAAAGGAAAAAATAAGCTCGAATTGTATTAGTCCATAGGAATTTATTGTGAGTATAGGACCAATAACTTATGAGTTGTATTATCAATAAAGATGCCTCAAAATTATAATGTGAGATATGTGAGTATGTTAAGAAATAATGATATGATTTGACAGAGAGGCATTGCCAACTTACGAAGTGAAAAAAATTATGAGTAATATGAAATGTATTGATGAAATAGTTAAGATAGTATGATATCTAAACAAGCGATTGAGAGACCTATTGAGTCTATCAACTGTGGTCATCTGGAAGAAAGCATTCGAGTGGTGATGTTATATGGGAAACGGAGGAGCATATGAGGAAATATTACCCCTGCCTTATTGATCAATCAGATATTAATTTTGAGGACAAAATTTCTTTTAAGGACGGGAGAGTTTAAACATCGTGTTACCCATGTTAAGAATAAAATAGTAAATGTGAGAGATTAATGCAAAATTAGGAAACACATTTGATGCTCATGCATTACATGATATGCACATACATGTGAATATTGAATCTTTGCGCTTAAAAATAATTGTACATGCATTCATTGACAATTTCTAGGTATAATTGTTTATATATGTGAGTATATTGAAAAATGTGGTTTATGTGTTGAAAAATTGATTTGGAAAGTGTATTTGTTGATTTAGAATTTCTGAAAATTTTGGAGAAATTTATGAAAATTGTTGGGTATTTTAGCTGGGAAAAATTGTCAAATGGCAAAACAATTGTTAAATGGTAATAGAAATTACTGTTCAATGGCAATGGAAATTTGGATAAATGAATTTAGGATTTATTGACAAGCGCCAATGAAAATTAGGGAACAATTGGAGTAGAAATTGAAATTGATGGGAGTAGTTAAATGAAAGAACCAATTAAATGCTTTGGAAATTGGACATGTGGCAAGTGACAAATATCACTTGCCAAATAATGCCTCAAGCCCACTACTCTTTTAATTAAAAAGACCCCCTTTTAATTATCTTTCACGATGCTTCTCTCTACAACGGGGAAATTGGTGCTTTTCTTTGGCCCTCTCCATTTTCGTATCTTCTCTTCTCCCTCTCTTCTTCTTGATTTTTATTCTTAAAATCTTCATTCATGTTAAACCCAACCCTCTCATCTTTCATGCTACTCTTTCACCTTGCTTTCTCTTTCAATGTCACCAAAAACCTAAGCCTTTTAACCTAAAGATGATGATAAAAGTGTCATGCTTGTGAGCTAGGGCTACTGTTGTTTTTGAAGAATCTGAAGTGAAACCAAGTAAGTTATGCTTTAAATGTCATGGGTATTATTGAATGAAACTAGAATGATGAGAAATTTGGGATTGATGACTTGATTATGAGAGTTGTATGTGCGTGACGTGGATGGTGAAAAATTTGTGTAAATTTCTTGTTTTGGTAATTGTGAATGATAATTAACAACCCATGATTTGTTATAGATATGTTTTGGAAGTTGGATGATCGATATAATGGTGTTAGGATGAGTGTAGAAAATCAATTATGAATAGGTTCATGAATATGTTCTGTTTTTGGATAATGATCAAATATAGATCATGAATTGATTTGTGAATGTTTTGAATTTGAAATGTGGTTGAGAATGAAGAGTGTTGGGGTAGAAAAAGTGATCTTGTTATGAGTTGTGTTAGGGTAAGATTTGGAAACAAAATTTGGTAGTTGAGCTGGAAAATGTTGCAGCAATATGATCTCTGAGTATGCTTCAGTCTTTTAGCCATAACTTCTTCTATAGTTGTTCAATTGTGATGATTCTTGATTTGGATTAAACTAGAAACATAGGGGTACACTTTTCATGAATACATCGATTTAAATTATGTCTTTCATAATCCTAAAACTTGACATGAAATTGAGAACTGGGTATAGTACAATGTTAGATGAATGTATATGTTGTGTTTTGTTTTGAATATATAAGAATGTGTTATACTTTGGGTGTTTATGATCAAGTGGAAAATATGAAATGTTTATGGATGATGTTGAGTTAAAATTGGGTATATTTGAAGGAGTTATCCACTCACTTGAGATGATGAATCAAATGAGTTGAGAATTGAGAGTGAATGAAATCTAATTGGTGTTTGAAGTGTTATAAAGTGATAATTGCATTAGAAGAGGTGAATTTGGGAAGATTATGAGGAAAAGTGATGATAGAATGGGTTTAAGATCCATTTGAGAGGTCTTGGAGAAGGATAATTTCGTAAACCCGAAGGTTACACAATCAGGCCGTGTAAATTGACACAACCATGTGATTTTGATGTAAAAACATTACCAGACCCGAAAGAAACACAGGCTACCCTTGTAAATTCACACTTCCGTGTGTTTTGACCCTAAAATTGTTAACATATCATTTTAAAGTCTTCATGAAAGTTGTATATCTAGAAGTCTTCTTCGAAACCATCTAAAGAGGACATTAATCTGACATCTACAAAAAAAGTTATGACATTTGTCCCAAAAGATGTTTTTTTTATGAATGATTAACTTATCAATGTCGTACAATGAGATGTTTAGGCTTGTTAGAGATATTAAATGAGCCCAATTGAAATAGGATTGAATTATTACATAAGAAGAGTGTTCTAAGTGTTAGGTAATGATTCAAAGATCTTGATAATTATTTATGAGACATGTATTGAGGATATATGCTCGGGACTGTCATTGAATATACATTGTACGTATTTGAT